>OMLB01043678.1:0-18001 GCA_900302555.1 Myripristis jacobus | reverse complement strand
AAAAATCATGTATTGGCCAGTCTGTGTCATCCATTTCAATTTGATGAGGGTTCCTCCCTTTTTTTTGTTCACTAAACAAGCTGCAGGGGTGGCAGTCTGTCAAACCTTTAATGTACCACCTAAATGAATTTCATTAGCATGGGTTTCAGTGGAGAGTTTTAGTGTCCAGTCTAAATGCTGTCTCAGTGGTTCTTCAACACTGACAAGAATAAAATTTTAGCAGAAGCAGTGAGCACTTGTCATTTTTGGGCCTTTTTTGGCATGAAAATGGTCAAACGATGTTTGCTGTCGGTTGAATCATCTGCACCTGCGAAACAAGGTAATTCATTTAAACCTTTATGTTGTGTATGAATGCTGACAGAAATCGTCTTTTTTTCATTATCTAAAGAAAAGCACTAACAGCTTGTTACAATAGTCAGTGCAACAACTTCTTACTAACGTAATTAAACCATTAATGTAATAACAATGTGCACTGTACAGCGTAATAATCCAGTTAAAATAATAAATTCCTGCAAATGTAATAAAAGGTACCAACCATTAATTTAAATTTTTCAGACAATTGCAAGTGGATGAGAGGCTGGACGGTCCTGAAACATTTGACACGTGGGCGTTATCTAGTCAAAAATTTATGGAAGTAGTTTAATTAATCTGTGATGAGAAATCTGTATTTCTTGAGATTTACCTATAAAGAATATGGCATAGGAGACCAAATACACTCCTGATCAAAATCTTAAGACCAGTTGAGAAATTGCAAGAATTTACATTTTGCACCGTTGGATCTTAAGAAGGTTCTAAGTAGAGCTTCAAAATGCAAAAAGAAGAAATGGGAGTGAGAGAAAAAAAATGGAGTAAGCAATTTATTGCAAACAACCATTAAACTGAAATAGGCTGTTAGACCACAGACCAAAGACCACAGCCTTTAAAAAAAAGGCTGTGGTCTTTGGTCCCAAATCTTCGCAAAAATGTGGATTCAGTGTCATTTTCTGTATCCACACTGTCATGACCTTCCTAGTGTTGTCATATGTAGCTTTGGCAACAGGCAAAGGTGGTATGCCTTTGCCTGTTGCCTGTTTCATGTGTTCAATTCTGCATAAACACATGTAGATAGGCTATAAGGAGCGTCATTGGCTGAGGTGCTATAAGAACCCTGGGGGTTCTGCTTACAGAGGACCTAGGCACGAGCTGCAATACCACCTCCATCATCAAGAGGGCCCAGCAGAGGCTTCACCCTCTCCGCAGGCTGAAGAGGGCAAACCTCTCCACATCAGCCCTAACCATGTTCTATCACGGAACCATAGAGAACCTGCTCACTTATTGTGTCACCTCATGGTTCAGGAACAGCACTATGGTGGAGAGGAAACAACTGGACAGGGTCAGGAAGACGTCTGAGAGAATAATTGGAGCTTCGCTGCCACCAATGATGGACATTTACCATCAACACTGCATCCGCAGGGCCCGCAGCATCATCAAAGACCCCTCCCACCCCTCCCAAAGCCTGTTCTCACCTATGCAGTCCGGGAGGAGATACATGTGCATTAGGTGTAGAACCACCAGGCTGTTGAACAGTTTTTCCCCCAGGCGGTCAGACTCCTGAACTCACATCATATTGAACCACCTCACAATTACAGCACAGTATTATGGGCGCCAGAAGAATGCACACTCACACTCACTCACACCAAGAGTGATGGACAATTGACTCTTTACATTTTATTGCCTTTTTAACTTATTTATTTATTTATTCTGACACTTGACTGGACTCCGTCTTTGTTAATGAAGTGTGGGTTTTTCATATTGAGAAACGCACTTTCATTTTGTATGTATGTCAATGCATGTGAAATGACAATAAAGGTATCTTAATCTTAATCTGATTTTGCAAGACAGTTTTTTTTTGCCCAAAAGCCCTTCCATCTTAAGAAAACGCCCCTTTAATGCCAACTCCCATGATTAGTCAATCTAGGGAGTGGTAATAGCGCTACTACACCTGTAGGGGCAGTATTCCGCTTGTGGTGCGTCACATCCGCTGTTACAAATTCCCACGAAGAAGAACAGACCTGGCTGCTAGAGTGGAAAAAAAGGAAATAGAGCTGAGGAAGTACTCCTGTTTACAACAACACTATGGAGCCAAAATGTCTAAACACCATCTTTAACTGTGCTTTATTGACTGGACTTACGTTATGTGTTTTATTCGGTGAGTACTGCACGCAAAGATGTGCGCTTGCATGCGGAAAGGCTTCATTTTGAGCTGAAATGTTGGCTTGAATGTCAGGTTAGCTAGCAGCCGTTAGCATTATCTTAACATCTCTTGTACGGTGAGACCTTCACGCTAAACCTTATTCACAAATCTTATAAATGAGTGGGGCGTCGCCCGTCGGCAAAAGCAGATTGATAGAACATGGTTTAAAGCATTTTCTACGAATTTTTAGGGTGTTTAGATAAATTCGGCATAGAAATGAGCCACCAGGTAGTTTTGTATCTTAATAAACTAACCAGCACTTGGTTCACACTGATCGCTACCGCCCTTTACCGTGCATTTTGGTGGCAGATCATGGTGGGGACAACAGGAAATCAACGGATACAAGTTGAAATATTATTGAAATGACAAAAGCTGGGTTTGCTGGATTTGTGCCGAATTGAAAAGCGAGACATATTCATCTAATTTAAGTTTGAAGTATCGCTCTGCTACATCAGTAGGTGTGGCAATAAACAAGGCCACGTTTAAGTGACATATTTTCGTGTGGGGTTTGGTTCTGTGCGATGGTATCGGGCTAGTCGCTTAGCTTCTTGAGCTAACCAGACACACGGGATCACAATAGACACTGTCATTTTATCGATTTATCGATTATCAATTAAACATCATTTAATCAACACACAGCTGTGTGTCGTATAACATTTACCATAATTAACGTTTTAATTTTAACTTTGTAGTCATGTTGATAACAGCAGCTCGATTGTTAGCCATCTGGCTAACGCTAGCTTCTGCAACGTAGATGAGTCGCTTGGTGCCGTTTTTCCTTGATGGGTATCTTTTCCCTTATCAAGATAGTGAAGGGACTGAAATACATCAGTGTTACACATGGCTCTTTTGTTCTCCTACTTTGTCTGCCACATGTCACTGGTGCAGTGTGGCTTAAAATGCTGCATGTGGCGTGTTACTAACAGACCTGTCGCTGATGCCTGGATATTTAATTTAGCCAGCACTTTACATCGCCACAGAAGTCTAAAACGTGTAAACCAAAATATAGGAATAATTCGCACTTGGAGCTCCATTAGGATTCATTGCAGAGCCAACACAAGGCTCATTCATTTTATCTCATTTTGATAAAAAGACGTGCAAAGTCTGTGACAGCCTAGAAGGATCACAACAAAATTTTATGTAGGAGCACACGCCCTCTTCACCCATCACTGAGTGGTTACTCACTCAAACCACACAGAAAAACTGAGGGAAAGTCAATAGAAGTTTGAAGAAGTGCATCAGTATTAATACACATGCTTAACAGAACCTATTTGTCCATTAGCACAGAGCCCACATGACGGGGGAATAGAGGAGGTTCATAAGATGCAAGCCATGGCTTAAAAAAGCAGTTGACGTTCCTTAGTTTTGTTTTCAATTCCAGATCTTCTTCTGAATCAGATAACCTGAATCAGATGTAAGGATCCCTGCCCAACAGACAGACTTTTTGCCACACTTTTACTGCTGTGTCAGTGTCTGGCAGAGATTCCTGTTTAGAGTGCAGAAGTGAGACTCATGGCTCTGTGTTTGCAGTTGGGTGTTAAACGTTAACTTGACACTTACAGGTTATCAGAGATGTGTGTGCAATTGCCCATCGCTCTGTTAAAGGTGAACGTGATGGCATCGCCACTAAGAGACTCACGCGTTGCCCTTTCCCAGTGTGATTTGACTTGACACACTCCACTGAAAACTGGCAAGGAATATATAAAGAAGTAATTTATAATATCCTGTTTTACGTTGAATTCACAGTTAAGCTGCATAATCTATTTGACACATTGATGAGCTTTTTGTTTGATTGATATTTGCAGGCTTTCAGTTTGGCATTAGATAGGCATAGCTATCTATTTAAAATGCTCTCTACATGCTGTTGTCACCCTTTATATACCAATACTTCACCACAGCTTATAATTAAACAGTTCCAGCAGCACAAGTGTTGGTTTGTACTGTTAGCTACTGTTTGTAAAATTGTCAGATGTGTGAGGCAAGGCTGGATGTTGCGTTTAGGAGGCAGAAGGCATTAGTTTTTATGCAGCGGCCACACTTATACTTTGATTTCAGTTCATTTCTAATGAGAGCTGTCTGTTGTCCAGACAGGGCTGATGATGCATCTGTCTCTGTCTGCAAAATGTCTGTCCAGTTGAACGTTTTGTGGATGGGTAAATTCCCCGCCGTCAGGTTAACCATGTCGTAGCATTCCCACGTACAGAACACTATGACTCATGGAAGAATTGCAGAAACAAAGATAAAACAGAAAATGGCTGGCATTTTATTTGTATGGCCAGTTTGTCCAACGGCTTTTTCCATTTTTTTTTTCTTTTAAGTAGCACTGCTTGAGCAAAGCCTGTTTCCAAAAACAACCTGCACAGAAACCTGTCCTTGTTTCTGCTGGATCATTGTGGCTGCCGCCTAATTGTTTAAGCAAAACGCAGATGAGACGTTTCTGTGGCCAGGTGCCAGGTTTCTGTTAATATGTTCGGTGGACGCTGCTGGTTCTCAGCGTCCACCTAATTTTCAAAACATTTGTAAAACTGAGGGTTTTCAAACATACACATCTCCTACTTTAAACAGATGCCGCTATGACTAATTTTTAGAATGAAATACAGAATGACACCTCGTCTCTTATGACCGGTTTGTCCATTGCAAATTATCTGTCCTGACATGTTGCATGTTGACTTGGAAATCTACCAGGTTTTGTTCACTCCAGCATTTCAGTGGAAAGGGAGTTTCGGTTGGCCTTAAGGTGGGAAATTGCCTGATCCCTTCTTCCAGAATATCAGCTGTGGCTCCCATTCACACATGACCGGGACATGTGATCCTGACACTGCACTAAACGCACTGTAAAATACAGTTGGAATTAATTGCAGTAGTAAATAACAGCTAACCTTTACCCTATGCCAGCTTCACCCTACACTTGTCTCATTTATTGTTTTAATCTCATGTAACAAAACAGTTTGAATTTCTTCCTTCTCACTGATTTTACTGCAACATTTTGGAGTTCTCACTTGTATGTACAGATAAGCAAGTAGGTTTCAGAGGCCTTTCCACCTCGCCAAATATAAAATTTGTAGTTTGTGTTGGTGATTTTTTTTTTTTTTTTTTAAACTGGTCCAAAAATTGTCAGCTGTCAGCAACTTCAGTCAAAACTGCAGGAGTTAAGAGGCAGCTGCTTCATCCCACTGAGGAGAAGTGCTTTCTGTCAGTCTGTCTTCTCAGTTGGTGCCTCACAGGACTGGAGCTCTGTGCTAGTGCATTTCCGACAACTTCAGGCATTTGTCATTTAATTCCCTTTTCAAACATTGCCTTACTGATTATCAGATTGGTCAGCACTTACCCATATGCTCCCATCTGTCATCACCCTGTTAATGCCATTGTCTTTTATCTGCTGAGTCTGCTGCTTTTTTTAATCTTGATAATGAATGTACCCGTTACAGATGTTGTTTTTGTGGGGTAACGGCACTGTGATCCATGTGGTTTTTACATGTTGCTTCCCTGTGTTCCATCCATATGTGTCTCTTTACACCGCTCAAAGTCATCGCATGCCTTTCACATTCTCCGTGTTATCAAGTCCTGTTTGACTGCACCATTTATTTATTATACGTTGGTGTCATTCATGTGCCATTTGCTTCATGGTAGCCACCGTGCTACATACTACCCTTTCCAATTGATTTCATCAAATTATTTCAGCTGTATGAACATGATGATACTGTCAGTATACTAGTACTACTTTGTACTATAGTAATTCCATAATGATGCTGTGTTTTGTCTTTAACCTACTTTATTACTCCTTACTTTCAGGAAGCTTGTGTCAGATCTAGCCAGGGAATGCAGATCAAAACTTGTCTTTTTGCTAATTCTGGCACATTTATAGCAATGTTTACAAATGTGCACTGGTTTATTTGTTTAAAAAAAAATAATCGTTGAGCCCAGAGGTTGACAGACATGCTGTGCTTCTTATAAGTCACCAAAACCAGGAAGTTTCACAATGTTCCTTCATTTTATCAACAGGTACAAAACCCACATCGGCGGTGGACATACACGCCCCTGCTGAGGTGATTGTGGAGAACGGCACCACAGGAATCCTTAAATGTACCTTCAAGTCCAAAGAGGTGGTCAGCAGCGCAGCCACCGTGACCTGGAGTTTCCGGTCAAGCCGATCCGATACTCCGTCCTCTGTAAGTCCAGCTCGGTCTTATCTGCTCTCTGAAGATTTCCCAGAGCCTCAGGATGTTTTCCTACTATTGTTTCAGCCCACCGACACTTGGAGAGAGGTTTTAGTTGCTGCTCGGGTTTTATGGGCCACATGATAATGAGAACACAATTTGCAAGTCTTCAGTTTGAGTTTAATATGATGGGTGGCAATTTTAATTTACAGTAGATACAGTCAGGTTCTCTATCTATATGAATATCGCAGACTTTCAATATGACATAGTCTTTTGATCTTAGTTTTGTTTTTGTTAATTTGGTAGGAATCTATTTGGGGTTTTTGTCTTGCTTGTGCTCAGTATTTTTATTTCCTCCTTTTGTGTTTAACTAATCTTGTTCCTTCACTTCATAAAAGCACTCTGCAGTGGTTTGCCCAAATAATGTAACGGCAGGCAAAAACTATTTATTTTGGTACCATGATGCACGAAACTGGCTCTCACTAAAGCAATTTTCAGACAAAATTTCATGTTGCATGCTGGAAGTGTCAGTGGACTACAGTGACCATAATCCTCTGCACCTATCAGACACAAACTGAATGAAGAGACAAGTTTGAAATGTAGCCGCTAAATAAAAGTGTGACAGTTAACCAGTATTCCAGTTTCATGAGCTTATACCGCATTTTAGAAATTTTAATTGCCCGAAAAGTTCACACTGGGTTTGCTAAATGATATGCCACCCAACTAAACTGACAGGCAGTTGCATAGACTGTCACTGTAGAAATGTATTACTATTATTTTGAAGTTATTATTCTATCTGTAATTAAGTTTGAAGTGAACTGAGACATAGCACTAAACATTTGAGTTTTTTTGGTATGCTGAGCGCAGAGTAAAATATAAAATAATTGTTAGGGAGCAACTGCTGTCATGTAGAATCTGGAAAGACTGGCGTACTGCAAATCATATTCCCTCCAAAATACCCTCTCCTTCCTGATTTACAGATCAGTCAAGCGGGGTTGGGTTGCTGTCTGTCTGCTGTTATCTCCAGCAAGCATAATGACATTGCCTTAAGGCTGTTTCAGTCGCAGAGGAGTCAGGCCAGCAGTACTTGTCCGGATCAAGATGATATATATGAAAAAGATCAAGCCCAGATACTTGAAGCTGTCTTGTTCAAGCTAACCTTATTTTGCAAAGGCTCAAAAATATCCAACTATCACTCTTATCATAGATTTTGTTCACTTCAGGAATGTGTCTGCATTTTGAGTCGGACCAAATGTGTGAGCTGCTGAAAAAGCTCAGACCACACACCTTGATGTTTGAGTTGGACTCTTACAGAGCACCGTGAAGCCTGTAGATTATCTGTTTTCTTTTATATACTGAAAAGAGAACTTGAATTTGTCAGGTTTGTGCAAAAGCATCTTCTTTCCATGAACCCTGATCATCGCCAGCTGTCATGGCTTTATTACATAAAAGCAGAAGTTAGTTGAGTTCAAAAAGGATTCAGTCATGAGGATTTTTTTTTTGCCTGTAAGAACCTTTAAAGTCCCTCTCCAGCCATTGATGAAACCACTGAAAAAGATCATCTCTGATCGTCAGTGTCACATAATTAGTATTTTTTTTTCTGTGAAAGAGGCCTTAGAATGGCTAAGAAATCCCCCACACCCTCCCGCTCCCTCACCACCTGCTCGCACACCGGCTCATGTCATAGTGAAAGCTAAAAATTTTAATTTATACAGTCCAAACTTTGACGAGATGAGGATGTTTTATACCATATCTATTGTGTGCAACCCATTTAAAAGTGGAAATTATGTTAGTGATAGTCCACTTGGTAGCCAGTACAGATCAATGCCTTGGCTTTCTGCAGTTTTGCTAAAGAGGCTGGTTTGTATTGCAGAATATTAACAGAATAGGGAAATATATGGATATGAAATTTACTCAACTGAGGCGTGGAGTCCTTTCCACACTGGTGATTTTAATTTCCTCTTTTCTGTAGATTTTTTACTTCAGCAATGGGAAGGAATTTCCAGGGCCACCTGAGTTCAAAGACAGAGTGCAGTTCATTGGTGACCTCAACAGGAAGGACGCCTCGATACAGCTGAGCCAGGCGCAGTTCAGCGACAACGGCACCTACTACTGTGACGTGAAGAACCCCCCAGATATAATGGGAACACCGGCTCGAACAGAGCTCAGAGTCGTTCTGAAAGGTGAATAGTTTCATCTTCAGTGGTTTGCTTTATGTTTCAAATAGATGCAATTATGCAGGCTTCCATGTTCTTTTGATGAAAAAGAGCTGTGAAATAGGGCCTTTTTCTTCTTCTGTGATGGAAATTAAGTTGAATTCTACCGTAATGCATTAGAAGCTACACATGTCATCAGTGCCTCTTTAAAGCATCATCATATTGGCAAAATTTAAGTTGTCATTATTAAAATGAATATACTTTGGCTGTGTGCCAACAAAAACAAAAATCTTATTATTACTACTTGTATAGCCTAATCATAATGAAAGAAAAAAAAAAATCAGTGTAGGAAATTAGCCCAAAAGCCAAGCATACATGACTGCATCTGTGCTAGGCATTTAATATTATATCTTTCTTTGCGATATCTGTTCTTTGGATGAAAACTGTCTGGAACACGTGGACTTGAAATCAGAGCTGAATCAGATCTGCTCCAAGCCACATAATTAACGCGATGCAGGGAACAGAGAGCACTGCTAATAATACTAGCTGAGACGTAGCCAATTTAGTTTAAACAGCAGTTCCCTTAGCCCTGCAGCAACACCTGCCAGTCGAGGCAATAGATCAACACTTTCACAATGTTGAATCTGATGTCATTGATAAATAAGAGGAATTTTTTTTTTTTACTTGTGACAGAGGACAGAGTTTGTTATTTGCTTTGCTCCCAGGGATGCTTTCCTGAGCTTCCCATAGTTGCTCAGCTTCCTCCTGGTCGACAAAACACGTCCTCACATTGATGGGGATCGTCCCTTTAGTGGTTTCTAAAGCTTCCATCGGCCACTTTTCTGGGATGGCAATAAAAAAAATCCACCATACCACCTTAAATTTAACTTTGCAACCCCGAACACAGCAAAGTTGGAGTGCATGGACTGTGCATGCATTGAAAAAATAATGAAAAGTGGCAAATAACTCGATTTTAATAGTAATTTTAGATGCATCAGTGCCCCAAAATGTTTTTAGATATAATTAAGTGAACTCTTGCTTCCTATGTTACTGGCAATGCTCACAGCTGCACTTTGAGCTTATTAAGCATGAGAAGAAAGCCTGCTCTGTTCACTTTGAACTTGCGTTTTTATCAGACTGATAAAATATGTATAAAATGTGATGTAACTGTGCTGAATGTCATGATGCCAAGCTGATCTTGAGTTGGAGAAAATGTGCCGAACTTAAGTTTGAGAGATTTAAAATGCCTTTTGGGCAAGACGTTGGCCGCAGTCTACTGGAATTTTTGATGGAGCATGTCTTGATACAAATAACACAAAAATATTTACTTGATATTTCTATGTTTTGGTCCAGAATCTCTTCCTCAGGACAACACTGCAGTTATAATTGGGGCAGTTTGTGGTGCTGTAATTGGAGTCATCCTCATTGGTGTTGTTACCTGCCTTATCATAAAGAGGCATCACACCCGCCATGATTATGAAGGGTAAGTGTATCATCATATTTGTTTTTGCATAAATCACAGTTAGCTGGTCATCATTGGCTCCTCTAGTGTTTAATCAGCTCTTATTAGCACAGCCAGTCTGTATTTCAGTGTGCTCACTATGGGTTTCAGTGTACAGTGCAATCATGTTACAGTATTTACTCAATGCTCTCCTCATCTAATCCCAACCTTTCTATTAAACCATTTACCGGGTGCATTCAGTGGTTATCAAGTCAGGTTCAGTAAGGAATACACTTCCTTACTTAACCAAGGAATTGTATCTTTCCGTGTCAGTGCCTCATGTGATTGTATGGAAAGGCAAGGCCTTTCTTTGGCCCTGTTTGGTTGAATCGCTTTTGTTTTCTCAGTTACTTGTTTGTCTTACTGAGTCCGTGACATGTAATCAGCTGACCTTAACACTTTGCTAACTCTTCTTGCATGGAAGTTGGGTTCACTGTCTTCTTTTTTTAACCCCTGAGGACCAGTGTGTTTTGGCTGTTTAAATGATCTAATTTATTACTAATAAATATTACAATTAACTAAGTCTGTGCCCTGAAAATTGACTAGTCGAATCATCAGTTGTAGACTTCCGCAGTCGACTCAGAAGGAGCTACTGGGCAATGCAATATTACAGTAGAACTGGTAGATGAGCAATTACTTGTATTAACTGGAGAATTATGGAGGACAGTATTGCAGCCACTCCACCCATAACCAACATGAAAGCATGCGGGTATGTGAAATCAAAACGTGTCTGCAGTACCTAGAGGAGCTGATGCCCCCAAAAACAGCATTAAAAGGCCTACTCTGAGTCGACTCTGGAAATTGTTAGGTGGTTTCAGCTCAGTTTTTAAAGAGAAAACTGCACATAATACCATTATGTGCTTCAGCTGGGATGACCATGCTTGCCTCACATGCTTAATCCAGTCACACAGACCTATTCCATGGCTTGCAGTCCTAAAAGAAAAATCCACAGATTAAACCCGAAAATGAGAGTGGATGTCGCAGTTTCACTCCTTTAGATGTAAATATTAGCACTCGATCCACAACCATATTGTCTTGCATTAAAGAATCAGTGTTAATAACATTTCCTCTGTTAAAATACAAAAATAGTCCACACATAATCCACAAATATGATGGGGATTTCATCACTTAACCCAGTGACATTCCACTGAAAGCATGATTCCTTTAAAATATACGTTTCATCACAAGTTGGGCAGAAGTATGAACAGAAAGGCATAAATACGGCCAATTCCAGATGATAATGACCAGTGGACAAAAGATCACTGATGTGACTTAGTCTTTGACTCTGTTGCTCCAGTGAGCTCCTTACCAAAAAGTTATTGGCTTAAAATGTACAACAAATGCCATTGCATCTTGGGTAGCTGTGTCTTAAGGAAAACATTCATAATTAACAGTTATTAATATATCATTAAAAAGTTCTTTAAAAAGTTATCGATAGGTGATGATATTGGTTGATAAATAGATGCTTGAGTACCCACGCTACAATTCCTGCAGCTCTCTGTGATGTGCCAAAGGTGCAGGAAAGGTAAAGGTCTGCAGCATTGGACACGGCATTTGCACTGCAGATCAGCGAGCAAGAACTGCAGGAGACCACAGGTTGAGTTGAAAGCAATATTTAACTAAAAGAACGGAGTCTGAATGAGGTGGAAAAACAGGTTTGAATTTCCGTCAGTACACATTATAGGTTTTAGGTTACATTTCAGTAGAACATTGTCCAGATATGGCTACAGTGATGTTAAATATTTCAGTAGAACAAGTGGTGGTCAAGTTTTCACCCATCAGGAGGTGTGACCTAACCAACTCATACTAACAAACGTGGAGTGCGTTTGCTTGATTTGAGTGAACTCCGATCGTAAGATAACCCTTTACCCCTTATTCAGCTGCCCGCAAGTGTTTCTCTTAGCTTTTCCTTATGTCAGAACTAATTTTTAGGTTTACTGAGCCTATGAGCTACCATATTGGACTGAATGAAAGCACAAAGTAATCATTGGAGTTGCTGTTTGTTATGGTGCCAGTCACTTTCTTCCATTGCAGCATGCTTACACAACTAATTCCACGTCATGTAACCTGTTAATATCATGTCTCAGCTCATTTACTAATATTCATTGTCCCTACGTGTTTGCTACTGACATTATTCATCTGAAACTAACCACTGTTTTCCGTGTCTGTCTCTGTCGACGGAGTGTCCGTTTACCACCAAACATTTTTGATGAGTTTGCATGTTACTTATTTTGCGAAGGATGGTCGTCCTCTCTCCTTATTTTAAGTTTTCAGATTGTACACATTGTAATGATATATGATATAGAAGGATGAAGGTTTATTTAGGTCCAACCCATGTGGCTAAACTTGAGATTTAGTCAAGTGATTGTATTCATCTCCCACTGAAGAACTGCCTTTTGTACTGCGCATAGTGCTTTTGATAGAAGTGCACCAATACCATTTTTTCAGAATGATACAAGCATTATGCAGATGGGCTGGAGCAATGCTGATTCAAGAATTACATAATCCATGCTGCTCCCATACTTGGGAGCTAGATCAGTGCCAGTCTCAATACTGCAGGTACTGTCGGTGCATCTCTAGCCCTTGCCCTGTCATTCCTTTCACTATCTTTGCCCAGCCATTGGGAGCTGTCATTCAAATTGCTCACATCTTCCGTGCATATGTGACCATCTCTCATTCTGTTTTGTCTGTCTCCCATTATTTGTGTTTGTCTCTTTGTCTGTGTTGCCATATATCTGTGCACCAATGATTCCTGAACTGCCCAAATTGCCTTGGCGAATCGTAAACCTAAACTAGATGTACATCCTTGGAAAGCGTGAGCTCTCACGCTCCACAACCACGAAAGAAGGTGGAGTCCAGCTTGGAGGGCTCCAGGTGTGGCAGTCCCTCTGGTCCACTACAGGTAGGAGCTGGATGACCAAGAAATTCATGGGGTGCCAACATTTGTGGAGGTTTGCTGAGTTGTACCCTGTATTTGGTGTTTGGTTGCTCTGGTGTTGTATGGTGTTGTTCTGGTGTCCACAAACAACTTCACCTTCTTTGTCAGCAGGACAGCTGTGGTAAATTGAAATCAACATTTTTGAGATGTTTATCCTTGTAGTCACTCAAATTCAAAAGCTGTAGAGAACTGTGGAAGCTTTTAATGTCCAGGATAACTTTTGTTCAGTCTGCACTTGCCAGGCAGAACTATTCATGAAACAAAGTCACATCTGGTAGGGGATGTAACAAGTGTCTTAGTCTCATCAATTGTCTGTTGATGGCCAACAACCACAGAAAATTCAGTTTCAGCTGTGGCCAACACTTCTTTGCCAACAAGCTTGCTGACCAGCCACCCAATAAAGCTGCAGTACGGCTGAGTTTTCCCAACTCACTCAGCCTCACTGCAAATGAATGGACCTCTGCTGACTTTTTAATGATTTAATGACTTTTCAATGAAATCAACTGCTCTTAAAAAAAAAAAAAAGATGATGGGGGAAAAAACAACAACTAAAGACTAATGTTCCATGAGGCTGATTTTGCAGAGCAAGAAGAACTAGGTGTGGAAGCCACACCAAGGCATCAAGCGAGAGCCAGGTGCCTTGGTTTGGTGCGTTTAGGCAGGTGTGAAACCAGCAACTGCACTCCGATGTGGTTTGAGAACAACCGGACTGAGACGTTGTTGAGGAAGTGGCTTTGTCATGGTTACAGATGAACTCTGGAGCAGTTTGTTTGCAGCGTGAACATTAACTGACCCAGATTCAACCCAACTACAGAAAGCACCGTGTCTTTTGGGCTGACACAGCTCCCATAATGTTAGCAGCAAGCAGTTAGCAACACAGGAACCAAATAAAATGAGGGTTGACTTTGAGCAGCAAGGAAAGACATTGCCTTCTTGGTATTTAGCCCAAACGAGCTCTTCAGTAATCAAAAAATGCAAAAGCTGCTGATGGCACTCCATGCCCATATTAGATAATGACTGGCTAATAATATCCTTTAAGTAAACACTTCAATTCTCCGCTTCTCAGCCTGGTGATATTTATCTGACCCCGGCCAATGAGCCGGCTGACAGCATGTTAGAGGTGATCATAAGAAGTTGCCTTGCAGTACAGTGAAGCTGCTATCGTGTTATTGTAAATGAGATTTTTATTCCTTGTAAGTATCTTAGCGTTTGTCACAGCTTACAGCTTCAGTGCATCAGCTGAGATGTCTTCACTAAAGTACAGATACACCCAAATTTGACATTATGAGATAAATCATAAGAAGTCTTTTCTTTAGCTTAGTTCCTGATGGAGATTTGGAAAAGCGAAGGTCTTCTATATATTTCACTCCAGGCATTGCTTTGTTTGGTTCTCATTATGATTTGACTTGCACCTATTTTCACATGTCACTGATCACACCTTTTCCATTCTGCGTTTCTTTGCTCTGTTCCCAGGGACCGGTGATATATGCCCAGCTGGATCACTCAGGCAGTAAAAACCCCAACTCGTTCCATAAGATGGAGCCAGTGGTCTATGCTGACATTCGGAAAAACTGAGGAGTACAGGGAGGAATTGGACCAAAAAAACAGTAAAGTAACAGACCTCTCGATCAGCTGCTCTTGGGATGGGAGGGAATACATTAACATGGATAAATTGGTGCAGATATTTTTTTTTTAATTCCTCTGAAAGCATTAAGCATTACATGTTATGATACAATAATGTATTTGTACACTTTTTGTTGAGGAAAAAGCTGAAAGACCTTTGAAAACACTATCGTGAGCACACTAACCGCATGTTTGCTCAAGACCACATCAGCCTCAAGTTTGGTTTTTTAATACAGGGATTCAAATACCAGTTTTAATGCAGTCATGAATATCATTCCATATGTAAAGAGACTTTATTTTAATTTGCTGTGGTTTCACACCTCATCTAGCTCAAAAAAACATCTAAAACTTAATACAGTTGTCCATTTGACAGTTCCATGGCTTTTTTTTTTGAGGGAGGGTGATCTTAGAGTTAGATTCTACATTGTCAGCAGTATATTTGCATGCAATCATAATAACACCTACAAGATAAACTTGGTACTCATCCACCAATAGTAAAACAGTAAAAAAAAAAAAAATAACAGTCATTGACATTGTATTACTGTGAATACTTAAAATTTCTGCTAGGTTCTAGCATGTTGTTGTGGTACCTTCAGAACACTGCCTTTCTCTGATTTTCTGTTTTTACCACTTTTCTTTCACCCACTGGTTTCTGCACCAGTAGTGGCTGCCATGAGTATCTGTACTTATCTTTACTCTGAAAAATTGCATATGAACACTTAGGCGATGTAACCCAGATAAGAGTTTTTTCTTTGTGCTGTTGTACATCATCGTAACGATCTCTAACAAGGAAGCCTCACTGCTGGTGTTAACAAAAGACGCTCGGGGCAGTTTCTAATCAGCGTGCTACTGTTTGTGAGTTGTTTGGAAATGTGCATGTTTTTTTTTTAAAAAAGAATGTACAACTAAGATTAAATATCTCTTTAGAAATGTTTGTTTCTACTAAAACTTGGAACAAATACAAAATACACTGTTAGCATGCAGTGCAGCATTATAACCATCATTATGAAAATAATCATCTTTTACTGTCTCTGCCTTAAAGAAGTGTTGTTGTTTTTTTTCCGAAATAGTGGGCCAAATATCTAATTATCAACTCCACTCTGATATTAGGTATGTACTTAACAGATGCTTTTCAGCTTTAAAATGCATTCCAAATTCACCATTTTGTTTGTCTTGAAGCAGTTACAAGCCAAATGTATCTATCATGATTATGTTTGTCAATTGTTTGGTTACCTATGAGTATGGTATTTGTGTTGCATCCAGTTTAAATGCCTTTTGCTTCAGCTTGTGATTCCTCAATGCAGTAAAATTTAATTTTGACCTGTATTTGTATATATTTCTTGCTCCTGTAAGATATAGTGCTGTTTACTGTAACTCACACTCCTATGTCGTATGGCTATGGATGTCATGGCGTAGAAAAAGTCGTATGCTGTAGGGCTCCAGAAAGTTGGTGGCATGGTTAATGTTTTCTCTTTTAGTCTTAAATATTTGACACAAAGCCAATAGTCAGGACCAGTGTGTACAGCGCCTGCAGAAAACACTCGACCTCTCGACTTTTTCCGCATTTTGTGGTGTCACAGGTTTCACAAAGGAGTCAACTTCAATTTGTCCGCAGTCTACACAAAATATCTCATAATAACAAATTGCCTCATGAAGTTGCAAGTTTGATTGTAACACACTATTTTAAAACTGACTATAAACCAACTGCTGCACATGCTGCAGGCTTTTCAGAGGTAGATTTGATTAATTTTAGTGTGGATAGAACAAATAATTTCTTATTTTATTGCACCAAACTCTTTAAAATGGTGGATTCTTCATTCATGTTTACCATACATGACACCAAATTGGACATCTGGGCGCCTCCAAATAATTCCTGCATGTTTTTAATTAAATGAGGGGGCTAGCTGCAAGCTAGCACTTTCACTATTTATTACTTCTTAGCTATCTGAAAGCTAGCACACGTTCTTCCCTGTGAGTGTTTGTATTTATTTTTATCACTGCCAAAGCTTTAATTTCAACTTCTTGTTTCAACTTTATATTCAGCTAGAAACCTCAGTACTTTTGATATTTCAGTACTTTTACTAAGCTTTTTGATACCTTTCTTAATTTTTGAGAATTTTTCTGCTTTGTTGTCTGTCTGTCAGCAAACATGTTCAAATAATGAGCATGTACGCTGACGATGTGCCCGTTTCTGTTGGATCTATGTCACTTCTGATGGACAGAAAAGTATAAAGGGGATGAGCTTTTACTAACTGATGGAAACATGATCTTTCAAGATCTGCATTTCTAAATGCAGATCTTATTTAATCTCACTAATCTCTGCTCCCGTCAAATTTCAAACCACTTGAATACATGAAACCATATAAGCTCAGCTGCCTCGATAAAACTCTGTAGTAGCTCTACAATACTTCTTATTTTGCCAATTCTACTTGACTCTGTCCCTGTGGTTGCACCAAATTTGTTATCAAGTTTGTATATTGTGTCCTGTACCAAGTTCCTAGTAACTGGTTTAAATGGTTGGGTCATCTTTAGCCACAGTTTCCTTACACTTACAGCTGCTTACAGTGAGCCCACACATCTTCTCCAGGAAATGTACTTGTGAGTTTAAGTTATTAACACAAGGAAGTTCACATGAATGTTTTTTTCCCTGTCAGCAGCTTGTTTTCACAATAAATCGTCACAAAACACCACAAAATGCTAAAGATGTCAAGCGGTTCACTGCTCTCTGCGGGCGCCGTAGCCTTCCAGTTTCTTTTGTCTCAAAAGTTCCAGTCTTTTATTTTGTTTTGTTTTTTTTGTTGTTGTTGGGTTTTTTTTTTTAGCTATCATAGCTCTCAAAGTATTGACCAGAATCAAAAAGAAAAACAGCCTGTATGATACTGACAAAACATTAAATGCTGGTTGCCTTTCTTTGTTCTCGGTTGTGACTTGTCGCAGTGTTTAGTACCACGTAGAAGTTGTGATGCTCTCTATAAATTATGACAGATTTCCAAACTGACAAAGTTCAAATGCAACATGTTTGTGTCTGTGTTTTTAGGTTTGAATGAATGCAGATTGGTTGCAGAGTTCATTCCACTCATGATATGTCTTAAAGTGTGTGCTTTGTACTTTTGGATGGTAAATACTGTTTTGTTTGATTATTGTTTAGTATGTTATGTTATAAAATCTGCACTATGTCTTGCATATCAAAGACAACAAACGCCCTGTGATTTTTATTTTTTTCCTTCATCTCCAAATGACCTTTGACTCCATTTAATGTCTTTAAAACTGGAATGTTGTACATTTAGTGCCTTTTACATTTCATCTGCTAACTTGAACATCTGCTCAGTATAGAAAAGAATAAGATTCATTTATTTTCCTTTTTATTGTTATGTATTTTTTTATACACATATC
>OMLB01043674.1:0-11985 GCA_900302555.1 Myripristis jacobus | reverse complement strand
GCGGATTTTAAAAAGGTGCGTTTTGAGGACAAAGATTCGTTTGAAACCTTCTCTTTCTCTCTCACGTAATGTACAGGTGGAGCCGTAAGCCTGTTGCCCCAGGGGATCACATTAAACGAAAGTATACTTTTTTCTGAAAATGACTTTTCTGAATTTTTTTTTTTTTTGTGTGCTGTCAGAGGCTGTATTTGAGGCACCGGACGTGCGCAGTGAGGGAAAAGGGCGCTGACATTCTGAAATCGACTCATGCTGGCGACTACCGACCATAATTTCTGACGTCAGATATTCGCCTGACCGTCCAGTCGGTTGTTGATCGGATCCGATAAGGACAGGATCGGTCCCCGCTCCCCCTGCACATTGTACTGCAAACAGTGGCCGATGAGGCTAAAACTCGAGTCTTCAAACCAGTCGTGCAGCTATAAAAATAATGTCAAAACGGCCTCAAATCGGTCTGTATTAAAATGTCTTTTTTTCCTGGTCACAATAGTTATATAAGTAATAGTCCTCTACCACATCTTGGTATTTCATGGTCATATTTAAGTCTGATAATGCAGATGAAGTAATGTTAATTGAACTAAACCAAACACAGAAAATGGGCATGACTTGTATCAACTTTTTTCATTTATTTCAAACATGTCCATGAAAACTCATGTCAAAATCATCAGAGGCAGACATACATAGATGTACATGATGAAGGCACATGAACTGATGGGTGTGTAGAGCTGTCAGGGAAGGGCAGAGGTCCTTTCTTTTTCATCTCCAATTTATTACAGAGTGGGATCTCCAGGGATCACACAACCATTGGTTTGTTTTGAGTTTTTTTTGTGTGTGTGTGTGTTATTCAGCCTCAAGTTGTGCATGAATGCAGGACAAGAACCAGAGACCAATCAAATGAAACGAACATGACTGAAAGCGTCTTTCCCCTTCCAAACAACCTTGTTCACCCTCAAGTGGCTTGCTCTCATCTTCTCCAAATTCCAGAAACAAAACAATTTGATGAAGAGGCAGAGAGGGAGCCACTTCAGACAGTTAAATACAGCTCTATCATGGATAGTTTGATCAGGGGGTGGACAGGCCTGCTATGTGCAAATGAGACATTATGTATTTTAATAAAGTACAAATATTACTCATGCACCAAAACAAGCATGGTTGGAAAACAATTGAGTCGCTGTTGTGTTCCATTTCCAAATAAACTCTTACCAAATGCTCCACCAAAAGGCACTTCCACTAGCCCCTGAATAAACCACTAACATGTAAAATGACAATGACCATTTACTTAATAGATTCCCCTCCAAACATGGCTGCAAAACAAACATGTTTCCATGTAAAATGGCTTTATTAAACTATGAAATGAAGCAGCTTGAGGGGGGGTGATGATGCTCATTGCTTTTCTATATATTTACAATCAAAGGGAAATATACAACCTCATGGTCATGTCTGCCTACCAGCACTGCAATGAAATGGCACAATTTATAAAAAGGTACAGTTGTTGTAAGATTCTGTCCAGATATGTAACCAGTTACCTGATTGGACAAAGTAAATCATTACATGAATTACAAAGAGTCACTGAGAGTATCTACTATGAGAGGGTAAGGAAATGTACAAGGAAGGATAGACTGTTACTAAACAAGATGAGGAGGGAAATAAAAAGTGCAAACCATGCTGTTTCAGATAGTGATCTGATACAACTAACCTTCCTGTTTACGGACACAGATTCAAACTATGAGACGTCTCAGTGTACCTCAGAGTTACACAGAGCTGTTGCTCCCAATGTATCACATCAGCAACTGATAGAAAAGATGTTCAATGTTGTATATATTACTGTCACTGATTAGTATGATAACCAGCCAACGAGATGAAGGCAAAAGTGGGAGGGAACAGATCAGAGTAATGCTGCTGAGGCAATTTCAATGAACATGGATGTAAGGCACATTTTTCCAATTTTGGAGTGATCAACAACTACTTCAATAGAATTCCTTCACAATTCTCTTTCCATTTAGTTTTAGCATTGGAAATAAATGATTTTAGGTGTAATGTTTGGCTTTGAGTGACAGGAAACCAGTACAGCAGCTAGAGCTAAGCTACTTGTACCAGCAGACAAAACAAGTATCAACTAGCTGTAAAACAATAGCGGTTTTGAAAAGGAAAAACAAAACCACAAAAAAACACAAACAAAACAGACTCTTAACTAGCATAAACATCTCTTAATAGAATAAAAAATATATTTTTACCTCTTGTACAAATTAAAGATTTATTTTAAATAAATTAAGTCACCTTCATAGATCGTCATAGTTGTAATAATATATCAATATAACAATATATCCCTTAAGGAAAATGATGCCAAGGCAATGTCTGATTGGTTTTAAATGGACACTGAGGTCATACACACCCTGTCACACAGGGGGTGAGATAGATATGGTTTCACTCTATCTGTTATTTTATTGATGGATTGGGATCATTAAAAAGGAATCAGGCCTGGGGTCAACTGTGCCACCAACTGGCAACAGTCAGGATTTGGGAGCAGCTCATCCTCAGCCTAGTTTACAGGGACAAGCAGAATATTCTTCATGGGTGAGTTTGACAATGCCCTGGGATTGAGGAACAACATTTTTGTATGTCACTATCGGCCTGGTATTGAGCTTAAGCTCCTACATCTTTGTAGAGAACAGAGAACAACTGGCCAGCAGTGATGACAACATTCTTCATCATTGAGGGGCTTTGCTGTGGCGCTAGTGACAGTGCAATGCCCCAGCTCGCCCAGAGATGGCAGCATAGAGCAACAGATAGGGTTTTAGGCAGCATGTACAACACCAGTGGCCAGATGACTGGTTCTCCCCAGATGTGATGATTTGTCTCCATTCAACCATGTGTGTTTTGATTGTGTTCAAAGCTGCTGAGCAACAAAAACAGTCACTTTGAAAGCCAGAGCTGGGAATAGATTTCTTCAGACACAGCTGTTGTTCTTTTTACAGTAGTATTCACATTCACACAAATTAATTAAGAGCACAAGAGTGAAGGAGAGCTGCAAAGAGAAAGAGAATAATAGATGGAGGAGAAGCAAAATAACAAGGTATAGTAGGAAGAGGACAGAAACACAACAGCCAGAGAGGAGAAAGATGGCATTCCTCAAACAAGCTTAGAAGAGCAACTCTAGTGCGCTCGGATGATGTCACTGCTGGTTGCTAGGCACCAGAGGGCCTGCGTTTGCAGTCTAGGAGATTCTGGGGCCCCAGGAGCCATGATTGATGTGCCCCCCCACAGTCAGTTAGCTCACTATCCTCTTTATATGGATCTGTAGGGAGAGAGCACAACACCACATGCATTACTGGATAGAAACAAGGAGGCAGTATGTCATAGTACAGAGTGGTACTCAGCATCTGATTGGACAGGAGATTACAGGTACAAAGTGTAATTGGCTTACTTCACTGAGGATGGCCCACACAGCTGAATCTTTAAGAACAGAGAGCCGCAGTGCCACTATAGGATTGAAGGTAGGATCTACAGCCCCTTCTGCCACACCCTTCTGAAACTGACCTGCAGCGCGCGCGCACACACACACACATACAATGTACTTATATCATGTTTGCAATGAATACCAAACTTTTAAAAAGTCAAGATCATACGACACAAACAGAACATTAAAAAACGATGTTGGAGTGAAGGGTAAAAGTGGGGAGGGAACAATCTCAAAGAGAGTATGAAACATCAGCTGTAAACAGGGTAGGAGGAAAATGTGTTAAGTAGGTAAGTAAGTAAAGTTTATGTATAGAGCACACTGAAACATAGCTTAAGCCGACCAAAGTGCTTTACAAGAAGACAGCACCACAAAGCTGTACAAAATGACATAAAATACAAAGCTTAAAGTAAATAAGTTGCAAAGTTGTAAATAAACAACAATAAATAACACGGGGTAAATACAAAATTACAGACCTGGGCCAAAAAAGCCAGTGAATAAATTTTTTTTAAAAATTTAAAAACCGATGGATTTAAAAAACGATGGTTTTTAAATCTGGGTATTAGATGTGGCAGCACATCTAATATCTAACAACAACTGGTTACACAAATGTAGAGCAGCAACTGCAAAGGCTCTGTCACCATTTAGTTTCAGTTGTGACTGTGGGACATATAAGATTTGTTACCATAGCTAAGAGACCTAGGAGCTGCGTGCCAGAGAATAAGGTCAGTGATATAAGATGGGTCCTGGCCATTAAGAGCATTGAGAGCAAACAAAAAGGTCTTAAATTGAATTCTAAAATGAATGCGAGGTCAATGAAAACCATTCAAAATCCTTGCAGCTGCATTTTGGACCATCTGCAGGCGAGTTAATGAAGACTGACCAAGGCATAAATAGAGGGATTTGCAATTGTCCAGTCAAGATGTAATAAAGGTGGGAATAACTTTTTCCATGTCATAGAAAGACAGAATCAGCCTGAGTTTGAAAATGGTTCTTAACAGATAGTAACTATTTTTTAACAAAAGAACTGATTTGTTTGTCAAGACAGAGCTCAGAATCAAAGATAACACCCAGTTTTTTGCATGTGACTTCACATATCAGGTGATGTGGCCTAGCTCACAGGTGAAATGGTTTCTGGATGTACAGGGACCAAAAATAATTACTTCAGTTTTGTTAATGTTTAGCTCAAAGAGAGGCTATGGGCAACTCCTAGCTCAAGGAGAGGCTATGGGAAATCCCTTGATTTGAGTGGGAGGTATAGTTGTGAATCATCAGCATATCAGCACGTCAGCATAGAGTCGTTATACTTCCTAATGATGTTTCCAAGAAGAAGCATGTACAGGCAGAATAGAACTGGCCCCAGGATGGATCCCTGTGGGATCCCACAAGTGACAGGGGCAGTGGAAGATGGAAAACTGACTTATAGCCACTGAGAATGTCCTATGTTAAAGTTGATATTTACACCAGTTTAGTGCTATGCCCTTAATACCAATACACTGTTTGAGATGTGTCAAAAGAATGTCATGATCCACTGTGTCAAAGCCAGTGCTAAGATCCAGTAAAACCAGGGTGGTATCCTCCCCAGAGTCAACAGAGAGTAGCAGGCCACTTGTTACCTTTAACAAAGCTGCTTCACTGCTGTGGAGCACTCTGACCCCTGACTGTAACAGATCAAGGATCTTGTTGGTATTTAGGAATAGTTGCAGTTGTGACAGGACATTTTTACCATTATTTTTTAAACAAACTGGGGGGCTGATTGGGAAACCCTCTGAGCCAAAGCCAGGGCTCTTCAGGGATGGTGACTAGAGCAGGAACAGGAGCAGTGGCTGGAGGAGAATCGGCCACTGGAGTAGTAGCAGCGTCAGCAGTATAGGGAGCAGTGGCATTCATCTCTTCAGCACTGGTGGTGGCTTGGGCAGGGCTGAGGATGATAGTTAAGTGCCTCTCAGCTTCTTCAATTTTGTAGAGCACGAAAAATGCTCCAACTTAATGATCTTCTTGCTGAGACAGAGGTAGCTCTCACAGAACAGATGGTAAGGTAAGTGGAGTGGAGTCACGGCATTTTGGGTTCAGATGAAGTAGATGTGTGGGCTCTGAATCGGACCCCGCTACCATGTTCATGAATCGTAGAGCTTATTTGCTAGCAGCTACATATATCATAGAGCTGGATCAACTGCAAGGAGCCACTTGCTTCAGTAGGCTGATGTTTCGAAATTTGCACATATTCAGCTCAGATCAGTTCAGCTGACGTATCACACTCGCAAGGGACCACTACACAGGTATAGTTTCACTTGGTATAGTAA
Organism: Myripristis jacobus; assembly: GCA_900302555.1. Classification (NCBI taxonomy): domain Eukaryota; kingdom Metazoa; phylum Chordata; class Actinopteri; order Holocentriformes; family Holocentridae; genus Myripristis; species Myripristis jacobus. Next base: position 6,228 of record OMLB01043674.1, on the reverse strand, counting down.
ATAGTCCAATATTTTCATCACTGTGGCAGTGAAACAGTGATCATGCTATAATATAATAAAAGCAGGTTAAGAATGAAGCAGCAGGCAAAAACAAAGCCAACTAGCAAATGGATGTGACGTAATGTTCAAATGCAACATAGGGTGCACTGCAGAGGGAGAAAAAGGTTGCGACTGAGCAGTTAACAAGCCGTTTGCATACTGTCTATCAGTCTGAGGCAGAGCCGTGGTGAGCATGTAATCTGATCTGCATTTCAGTCTTCATGCGCACACGCGCACACGTGCACGCATGCACGCGCGCGCACACACAAGAATCTGTGAGCTCTCAGGCTGGGTGTGAAAATGAAGCTGTGTAGTATTGTTAGATTGTCTGGTCCACTTACCGATTCTGTAAAAGCGGTCCTCAGTTCGCTTGTACTTCTCTTTGGTCTGCAGTCCAGTTTCCTAAAATATGCACACAGTAAGGGATGCAATTGACTAAATATTCTCTTGAACAGCAATTGGACAAATACTTACATCCGTGTCTACACTGGAAGTGTGCGTCAGAATTCCTCACCTCTGGTAGAGGAAACAGATCATGTTCCCATTTCTGCTAATAATCAGTTACTACAATATGTACATGTGAGTGACTAATAGATAATCTAATCCAATCCAAACAGCACATCACAGCACAAAGTGGTAACATACTGCATTTCTGCGCATTCCATCAGTTTCCCTACCGAGAAGGGCAGTATTTCCACTGTGGTATTTTCTATCCTGTCCCCCGGGTGCTCCTGGTTCCCACTGCGGAAGAGGAACCTGCCAATCAAATCACACAAGTTCATTCATATTCACATCCATGGGAAATGGAATGGAAGTACATTCTCACAATTTGTCTTATGCAAATAGCCCTATACAGATACACACAGTGCTCGTGGAGGACAGCTAAGAGCCTATCAGTGCTACCAGTCTGTCTTTATGGCTGATAGCTTTACAAAGCTATCCGTTTTCTTCTTTTTACTGTCTGCTGGCGATGAAGAGGGCTGAATATGGAAAAGATCACAGACAGGGAGCCAACAATGCTTCACCAGCCATCTAAAAATAGTAAACTTGGATGGGAATCTACAACTGAGTGTTTTTCTTAGCTTCAGTTCTCTGTATGTCAATTATGCACAAGTTAGTACTTCTAGTAATCATTAAAGGACAAAATAAAGAACAAGAGAGAGATCTGCTGAGTAAGGATGATAGACTAGACAGAGTGAGAAAGAAAATAAAGAAAGCTATTTCTACTGACCAACTGCTGATGAGATGTTGACTCTTATCAGCAGAGTAAGAAAGACCCAGACAGTGTAATTGATGTCACTCAAGAACAGACACAGAACACTTAAAGTCAGAAACTGGAGCACCAGATGGCAAGTAAGAGTGAGTGGCTGAGAAACAGACAGACTGAGAGAAAAAGCTACTATTACAAATCTGTCAACCCTTCTCTCTGTCCCCATAGCATCTTTACGAGAACAGCAGATAAGATTATCAGTCTCTTAAATGCTTGCCCACATGAACAAATATTAACATCCTCTCTCCTCTTCAGCTCTGCCCTGATCTAAGACCACACCCTTCTTTTTCTGAGCTTTGCTATCAGCTCCCTTCATAGTAACCGTCTTCCCCTCTCTCTCTCCTCCGACTCTGCAGAGTAGGAGGCTGGCCTGAGAATGCTTATTTTAGAAGGCTCTCATTAGCTCAACCTGATTCCCAGAGACACACATATACACACTAAAGCTCACCCGGAATCGCTCAAAGAGAGAAAAGGGAGAGAAGAGCTAGTCTTTGCACGTGCCTGTCTATGTATATGTGCCCACTTTAGCATCAAATAATCAGTCCACATGTTTGGTACTGCTTTCTACTCTATAATATTGTTTGCATGCAAATTATATGCAAGCATGCACAAAATTATTTATGGCACTTAAACACATCCTTCCTCTCTACTTACTTCTCTATGCTGACTGGTCTGTCAAATTTGAAGAGAATGTAGTCTCCTGCAGTAGGAGTAATGGCCCAGAAGAAGTCCTCTCCTAGGTAAGTCTTCTCCAGCGTGTGGCCCTGGTACACCTGCATAATACAGTACACATCGATTTTGTCCCACATTTATCACCTATTGCTGTTTATCGTTCTGTATTTTTGTAATAATTTTGGTCTTAATCTTTCCCATTTATTATTGTAATCACTCCTATTCTCATGTGGTAGGCTGTGTTGCGAAGGAACAATTTCTCAGTGGGATACTGTCTGCATGTAAGTAAAAAGACATCCCTGTTTACATAATTGCACATTAAAGCTGAAGGGAAAATATGTGTCGTGAAATATGGGGCTTTCCTAACTGATACCTTCATTGAAGTTGACACTTCAGCTGGGGGGTTGACATGCATCTTGTGGAGCAATGGCTTCAGGAAGTCCTTGTCCTACATACACAGAGAGAGGAAGTCAACAAGTGAATAACTCCTGGCAGGAAGTAGCCATAACACCACAGTATGTAAGGGCGGAAGTCAGCTCACTTGGATTTCAAACAGAAGAAGCTAGGGTGTGGACTCACCGTGAGTTTTTGAATCTTTCCAGCAAGAGACGAATGGAGTCCCACATGTTGAAATAAAGACGGTCTGAACCGCACACGTAGACTGGACTTCTGCCGCTCGCAGTGTTTCTGTAAAATAAAGAGACGGATGAAGGATGAAAGACACTGAAGAAGAACAACTCTTGTCCCATAAACCCACACCCATACACACCATACAATGCCTACATACCGCATCTTTCTCAGGATTGCAGACTTTGACCCAGAGAATGTGGTCTAGCAGCCAGTCAATAGGCTTCTCCTTATAGAACATGAAGATGAACTCAACAATGAGGTTTAGGTCTGGAGCTTGGAACATCTTTCCTGTAAAACCGAGGAGATAATGAGGGTGGTTGTGGAGGTCTATTGACCCTGCACTGAAGCTAATTAACATCTGATTATTTGTAAAAGAAATTATTAAACCACAGACAGGACTTAAAAGCTGTCACTGCAGCACTTTAGCTAACACAGGGCACAATCAACTGGAATCAATATAATACATTAGTGTCCTGCAAAAGCAGAGAAAGCCTAAATGATTTTTTTTTTCCCATTAACATCCGTGTATCTTTCACAGTGAAATTTTACAATTTCACTAGTCTGCATTGTACTTTGATTTATAAAGCATTTTTCACCGTAATACATGTCAGCTGAGAATAGCTGTATGGACAATGCAAAACTATTGAATCTTAGAAGTCTTATTTTCCTTACAATAGGTGAAAAAGGTCTGCCAAGTATGAATTCATAGCCTATGATGTTGATAATAATAAACAAGATGAGCATTCATACAGAGGCCAAAGGCAGGGCAATGGAATTATTTACTGCCATGCAAGTAAGTACAACCGAAATCATCAGGTTATACTGTCATAAAGCACCTTAAGACAGGCAGCAACATTCATCAGCTACCTACTCTAGCCTTCAGCGTGTGCAAGTGAGATTGGGCAAGTAAATAGGGTTATCAAGTCACTTTAAGTGTGCACCTGACTTCAGCAATGTGTCATTGAATTTGGCCCAATACACCGCAAGAAGGCTCACACCCTTTATCCACTCACAACAGACTCAAAACTGATACTAACCACTTTGTTTTTAGCAATACTACCCTGGCATCTATTATTATCAACGATGTTAATACAAGACTAATCAAGAACTTCTTTTCAACACTTCCTAAGAACTTTTGCATATAATTAAAAATATAAGGTTTCAGCAGGATACATCAGAATGTTTCCATTAGTAAAGGAGAGGACAAAATCAAGTTGGTGCTTATTCAGAGCAGGCATTTTGTTCACTGTACCTATGAAGCCCAGCTGAGAGAACTCCAGGATCATCCAGTCCTCTGACGAGAGCTGCAGGGCAAAGTTCTTCATGGTGGCAAAGTAGTTGGGCTTGGCTACAATGTCATCCTCCAGCTGAAGAAACAGAAGGATGAATAGGAGGAAAAGTGTCAACAAGATGAGAGGAAGCACAGTAACAGTCGGTGGCTGAAAGGATGATCAATGATTGAGAGAGAGAAGAGCAGGTGGAAGACTCATCTACGTTCACACAAGGACTCACTTTCAAGTTCAAGGTAGCACTCTGAATTGAGCTAAGCTATGTTGCTGAGTGGCTACTACACACTGAACTAGCATAAAGCAGCAGTGGATGTCAGACAGGTAGAAAACAGTACCTCTTCACTCCAGGTGTGAGCAGAGAATAGAGATGGAGACACCCCATGCATTAGAATCAAAACAAATGACACACAAATGGTCGAGGAACAACACAGTTAAACTGGAATATGACTGACTTTTGTTCCTTACAGTTCACATTTCAAGTCTGCTGAGAGTAGACAAGTTATAAACAACCCCAAATTGGGACCCTAATTTAGCCAAAGACAGGTAAGCCCTGTGAAAGCCTAAAAGGATTAGGCTTAGAGTAAGTAAAACTGGCTCTGCTCTGAGAAGACATCACAACTTGGCAGCTGTGATGAAAGACTGTAACAAGACACACTCGCTTACAGCTTAGAATGACCCTTTTTGAAGCAGGCGACATGTTTTAATTGAGCACAGTGTGCTCCAAACTGAAAGCACAGCATCATCCCCCTGGTGACAAGCTTTCATGCTGAAATGCATGTGTGAGTGACTCTGTTCCCAGTCTTACTGAGATCCATTCCAACAAGTTGCTATGGGAACAAAGATAAAACTTGAAGAGTACACTCAGTAAAGTGCAGATCTCTGCCAGGCGTATCTGCCCTTCTCCAGTGCTCTGACTTATGCTGAGTTAACACGATGCGAATGTAGCCTGTTTTCCACTCACCAACACTTTTTGAAGATCGCCAAAAAAAAGATCCCAGATCAGAGGCAAATTGGGGCTCACCCAGCACTCATATGTATAGCACACGCCCAAAAGATATCAAGCTGGCCAAATATCTGGATCTGTCAGGGAGTCCAACTCCTACAGCATGAAAAGTGTTGTGACTGGAGGTGTGAAGTGCAGGGAAACCTGGGGAAGAAGTCCTAACACCTACAACACGACAACATCAACAAGCATAGCTTATTTCTTCCTTGTTTCGGTGATGACAATAAGAGCACAAACAACATGAATTGCTCATTTCTTGCGGACATCCATTTCTGGAAGAAAAAAAAAATCTTGACTCATGCTTAGAATCGCCTCATTTCCTCTGTCACTTCCTGTGTGTGTTTTCCCAGCAAAATGTAGTTTGGAGACCAGATAGACCGGACAGGACCAGACATGTATTGTGTATACCACAATACCACAATGAATGAGTGTGCATACCACAAGATTTTCCAATTACAAGACAGAAAGCTGTGTAGTGTCAAGAGTACAGAGACCTAACACTGTACTGTTCTGTCTGATCTGGTCCTTGAGCATACAGACATAACTGTGTACAAAAAAAACATTAGGCTGATAGGCCCAGTAGTATGCAAGATTAGTTGTGGACAGATACACACACGGACAGACACACTTTACCATATGCAATACTCCCTTCAGGTTACTGCCTGGAGGAGATAATTAGGGTGTGAGTGTGTGTGTGTGTGTGTTCTGTGATATACCTGAACATAATAAACTCCTTTGCTGACAGCATACATCATAAGGAAGGAATAGTCCAGATTCTGCTTGGTCCGCCATCTAAACAAAGCGGAGAACAGACACATATGCATCTACATTGTAACTATGAAAACATGGCTCGTCAATACATTCTTAAGGTATATTTAGTGTTCTCATAACTGTAGAGAGTACAGCAGACAAATTGTTGCTTAAAAAAAGTTGTGCAAAAGCAGGAACTTGGATTATGTGTTAGATTATGTGTTGGATTATGTTCCACCGGCAGCCTTTTGCAGACATTCAAAACCTATTTAATCTATATCAAAACCATCGCCACAGTTGTTTGATCTGAATGACCGCTCTCCTTGTTGCAGTCTGACTCATGGCTGGTAGCCGGTGGGGGTGGGTGGGCAGGTGTACTTGCTGCTGCCAGAGGGCAGGTGTGGGAAGTGACACAGACAGATAGTCAGAAGAGCACAAGCTCCAGTACACACACGCACGCACGCACGCACGCACGCACGCACGCACGCACGCACGCACGCACGCACACACGCACACACGCACACACGCACACACACACACACACACACACACACACACACACACACACACACACA
>OMLB01043673.1:0-17688 GCA_900302555.1 Myripristis jacobus | reverse complement strand
TTTTTCTCCACTAAATTCTTTTCAGGTCATTTCTTTCCTCTCATCACCTTTTTCTCTACGCTTTTGAAAGGGATCAAGTGAGTTTGCTCAGGTTTCAAAGGGTTAAAAGGATTTCAGAAGCATTTGATTTATGATTTTTGATTTTTATGCAACAAAAAGGGAAAAAAATATGTAATGGGGATGAGGTGGGGGTTAACAATTTGGACTAACTCTGGCAATTTGTAGGTGGAATAAAGTGCAGGGGACAGACGGGACAGGCTTTAGGGGGACATCCCCATGTCCTGTCCGCTACACCCCTGCATTCTTTACAATACACACCAGATGTGAATGTCAGACGCATCAAAATGCTCACTAGGTCACCTATGACTTTAGATACACCGAGTGTATTATGGAAAATGTGTGCAGATTGTATGCATAAATACAGCCTATCACACACCATATGTTTTGTATACTACAGAATAGTAGTGTGGATGTTTCTTTTTTTTTCCAGGCTGACAGTGAATTATGTGACCCTCGCCGTGGGAGAGCTACTGTTGCTCATCCTCACAGTCTGCTCCCTTGCTGCCATCTTCCCCAGGGTGAGAAGAAACATGGCGGTTGAAATGGGAAATGGAAATGTACTGTACTATGTCTAACATAAGTTTGTTTTTTTTTTCTCCAAAGTGCTGGCAAATAAGGGACACATATATTGAAACCCTCCTGCACAAAAAGGCGTCTTATTTTCCCTTTACACTGAGTTATGAAATTCTATGTGGTTTAATTTTACTGGTAGATTTCAATCCATGACTGAATTCTAGTAGAAACACAAAGTTCTAGTTAAAGATAGAGGTAAGGCAGCAGGGAAAGAGTGGTTGAGTACTTTTTTTGTATGGTCATGATCAGTGCTTTTAACCCTCTGACTGTGCTCTGAGAACTATCATTGTACTTATTTGGCTTCTTGCATGACGTTTGATGTTGATGACCGTGATGCTGATGCCTGTTTGACATAGATGTTCTCCAAGAGGCTGGTGTCGTTCTCTATGTGGATTGATCGGACACGATGGGCAAGAAACACCTGGGCCATGGCAGCAATCTTCGTTCTCACCATGGCCGAGATCGCTGACATGGTACGGCTCTCACACACTCTCTCGTTTGTGTGTGTGTGTGTGTATGTGTGTGAACAGAGCGTGTACCTGCGTGCATCTTTCCGTTTGCCTGGTTCCAGTTTGTTCTCATCAAATCAGCATTGCCTTTTACTGTGTGTGTCTGACTACGTGTTCCCAGCGGGGTCCATTACAGCACTTTAGTTGTCTGTCTCGCTGCCTGCTGGCTCATTTGTGGCAGTCCCACCGGGGCAGCCTGTTCCACACACTGCTGCCTTCATGGTCTGAGAGGAATAGAGGATACTGAAGTGAACGCTTATTTTTCTGTCTCAGTTGTCATTTTGACGACCAGATGATAGTCACACAATGTTAACTCTTAAAAAAAAAAAAAAGATAGTTTTGAACTTGCTTAGCTACTCCAGAAGTGATGTAACTAGCACTGTTACAAATATTTTCTGTTACCTTATAATTGCTATAAGAACCAAAATAAACAAGGTTATTCACTAAGAGCAGAGAGACCTTAATGCCAGCAGAGACTGTTATGGAATAACATAAAGTATTATAAATTAATTAAATTACTTTTTGTTGTTTTTTTAAATGTTTTATAAAGGTTTTCAATGAACATTAAACATAGGTGACAGTCATTCATGTTAAGAAAACAGGATACAGAGCAAAATCAATCACAAACAAAGAAAAACAAATATGTTCTCACCTTGCAATTTACATTTTACATTATATTTTAATGTTATGCTCATGTTGAAATACTAGATTATGAAAAACAGAATTTATAAAGCATCATTTTAAATTGAATGGAACAGCATATATTTAATCTATTTTATGATATGTTTGAAGCTAATAATCTGAAGCTATTTATAATTAAATTAAGGGTATGAAAACTAATAAACGCATATAATTGTAGATTTTTTACAACTTCAGATTCAGCTTGCAAAATTCAAGTCCAATTTTCTTAGTTTATACTTCATTTGGGAGACATACTTGGTTGTTGGGAACTGTGTCCTTGCACCACACTGATTTTTTTTAAACATTCCCTTCAAAATGATTCACTTCTGTCACTCTGTCTCTGGTGCTGCAGCTGAGTTGCGTCCCACCGTCCATTCGGGTCTTCAACACAACATCCGGCCCCGTCCTGGAGTCTCTGGGTGACCGAGGCTGTGCCGAGAATCCGAAGCACTACAGCTTCATGGCGGTGATGTCACTCATAGCGACTGTCATGCTGGTGCAGCTCAGCCACCTGAGTAAACTGGGGCTTATGGTGATGGTTGTCACAGCAACTGGGGCCGTCAACATCTACAGCTGGCGGGACATCTATGACCTGTACGACTTCATACGATTCACAGACTACAGGTGAGAGAGGGGTTGGACCGACCGATGCCTCCTGTTGGCTGGATTATTTATTTTATTTTTTTAAGAATCAATCAATTTGTGATAACTCAAGATTATGTGCAAAGACTTTCCTAATGGATTATTTCATCAGCTACACCAAAGTGGGAATGTACCTCTCAAACCACAGAGTGAATAGAAAATATTCCACTCCATGATTTAATCACATTCCTGAAATAGCTGCAAGTGCTATACATTACATTAATACATTAATAAAAACAGAAATTATTCCGCTTACCCTTGTAATTGTAATTATATGGCAATTGTCAACAAAATGTACTGTATTTTCTCATTTCTCTCTCTCTCTCTCTCTCCCTATACAGAGCATCCATAGTGCCCTCTATGTACTTGATGACAATGATGATCATCGTTATGATGATTAGTTTTTACTACTTTGCCCGTCATGTGAGTCGCACTCTCTTCCACCCACACACTGTATCACAGCCCACTGACCCACAGGCTGTCTGTGGCAGCCTCACAAACTTATAAAATGACGCTACAGATGAATAATTATTACTTCATGCAGTTCTCAGATTTTTTGAGTTATTTTCATAATGGCATGTATTTCTCCAAAACAAATAACAAATTCATCCTGTCCATGCTCCATCAAACACATACGCACACGTAGGTGGAGCGTCAGTCTCGGAAGCTGTTCCTGTGGAAGATTGGAGTGCATGACCAGAAGGAGAGAGTGTCTGAGATGAGGCGCTGGAACGAGGCACTGGTCACCAACATGCTGCCTGAGCATGTGGCCAAACACTTTTTGGGCTCAAAGAAGAGAGATGAGGTGTGTGTGTGTCAATGCATATTTATGTAGATATGAGAGCAGTGAATGAAGAAAATGGACACAGGTTAGAGACAAAACTGAAAAATGGAGTGAGGAAAATCAAAGTAGGTCTATTATAATTCCCCGGTGGTACTGCCAGAAAATCAGATAGCACTTTAACAAAGAAAAAATGAGCAAGTGAAAGTGCAAAAACCTGTCAACTTATTGTTCTTAGGAGCTGTACAGCCAGTCTTATGATGAGATAGGTGTGATGTTTGCCTCCATCCCCAACTTCTCTGATTTCTACACTGAAGAGAGCATCAACAACGGAGGCATCGAGTGTCTCCGGATTCTCAACGAGATCATCTCTGACTTTGACAGTGTGAGTCACAGTGTACAGATGTGTTTGTGTGAAGGAGATGCTGATGTGGTCGGGGTGGTTCAGGACAATCAATGAATCAATTTGAGTCTATAATCCCCTCACACTGCCAGATCATAGTCGACCCTTGGACCTTACCGAGCCTCAAATCCGGGTTCCCTCGCCAATTGTCCAAGTGAGGTGTAAATTGGTGAAATACTCCTCTAGTGTACCCCAACCTAAGCTGACGTCTCACAACAAAGCAAAGTAGCTCAGAAACTCTCACAACCACTCCTCTACTAGCTAACTGGTTGCAGCTTTCTCCCCCAGTTATTAGACAGGGATGAGTTCCGCTGCATCACTAAGATCAAGACCATTGGAAGCACCTACATGGCCGCCTCAGGAGTCACGCCGGAGAGCAACACTAATGGATACGGCAGCTGCAAGGTCTGATACTGTAATAGCTTTGATCTTAAATGCATGCTTTGATACAAAATACTGTGAACTCTGGTGATGAGGAGGTGATGATGATGATCATAATGGGTATGATAGCTTGATATTGTCTTCTCTCAGCCAGAGGAGCAGTCACTGATTGAGCGCTGGCAGCACCTCGCTGACCTGGCGGACTTTGCCCTGGCCATGAAAGTCACCCTCAATAACCTCAACAAGCAATCCTTCAACAACTTCATGCTCCGCATCGGTGAGTGTGTGAGCGCGCGTGCAGACTCACATGCATATAAGGTTGAGTGCATGTGCATGTGTGTAGGATGCCACAAGTGTTGATACTTAGAGACAAAGTGAATACCAAAATTTTGAAAATGATACCAATGCTAGTTCTTTTTCTGTCAATTGTATTGACTCAAACTGATCCTTCAGTCTAATGTGGCCTTTTCCTAAATGTTTAAAGTCTCCTTCCACTCAAAAATGTGTTTTTCTCATGTTTATGTCCCTTAAAATGACTGACTTTGAGTATCCTGCAAAGTTTGTCACTAGAGGTGCTTTTACATTCGTCTGTTGAAGGTGGAGGTGTGTGTGCACGCCCTTAAAGTCTGAGATTCAGATGAGCTAAATTTGGCACATCACAAATCTGACAGCCAATCCAACAACCAAATCTGACTGGGTGTCACTTTGCCTATCATTAGCACCAGCTCCACCAGTTGCTGTCAGTGTATTCAGAGCTGACCCACATCGGTGTTTTTATTTTCAAAAGGACAACAAGAACTACCGGAAATGTCACCGACGGGACCTCCGCACTCTGTGAACAGAGCCCTGGGAGATGAGCAGAGTCTGTTTGCATATTCATAGATCTGCATAATTGTAATGAGGGCAAAATTTAGAGTTATATTTAAGTGGTTTTAAGGTAGTAAGGGATGTTTTTTCATGTAAAAACGTACAAATGTGTAACATTGATGATCAGAGATTATTTTTAGGGGCTTAATAAGTGGCTGGAGGGAGACTTTAAATACTGAAACACACAAAGTTGCAGTCATGCTCACAGGATTATAAAACAAACTGAGAGCACGTAATCATACCATTGTATTTGTTTTTAACTTCAGGATTTCATATAGTTGCTCTAATTTGAAATTAGCGTGTGCAGACTGGGATATCTGTTTTTTCTGTAACACTGAATCATATTGTTGGAAATCATGAAATTTCACGTATATAGTACCACAGAAACTCAGTATCATGACATCCATGTGTTTTGCATCTCCATGCTTCTCTCCTTCAGGTCTGAATAAGGGGGCAGTTCTGGCTGGTGTGATCGGTGCTCGTAAACCTCACTATGACATCTGGGGCAACACAGTCAATGTGGCCAGCAGAATGGAATCCACCGGGGTGATGGGAAACATCCAGGTCGCGCACACATGTGCACGCCCACACACATGCACTAAAACACTTACTGTTCTTTCCCTTAGTCCTTTGTTTGTTTGCCATCCACTCTACCTGTGTTGTTTTGCCCTGCTCTGCCCTCAGGTGGTGGAGGACTGCCACGACATCCTGAAGGATTACGGCTTCCGCTTTGTGCGACGGGGGCCCATATTTGTCAAAGGCAAAGGGGAGCTGCTGACTTTCTTCATGAAAGGCAAAGACAAACCCAGCAGCAACGGCACAGCTCCAGTGACCACGGCCCTTCCACATCAAGTGATGGAGCAATCCTGAGTACTTCCACCTGCAGGAACATCAATAACACAAGGATAGATAGATTTCACCCACTGATCTATAATAGACTGATCTGCATTATAGATCACTTCATTCTTCTAAGATATATATTTCCATAGACCTGTCAGAGGCTGTGTAGCAATATAAAACTTGGAATTAGACCAACATAAACCATAAAATAAGTATCGTAACAGTAAAATAAAAACTTTCCACCAGCAAAAGCATTCAAGTACACATTCTTTAATTTTGCATATGGGCACATTATTCAGGTACATAGTGGCAGTGAAGCCATGTCTCTGGTCTTGATTCACAGTGCGCTATAGGACTCACCAGCCTGGACCAGACAAATAGGCCTGTGTCACTTTCCATTCCTTTGTTGTTTTCCACATTTTGAGCTCAGGTTGTGTGGTGCAGTGCAGCTTCTTGATCCCATTCTGTTTGAACTGTCTTTATTCAAGATGTTGTCAATAAAATATTTAGATTTTTTTTTTTACCCTATTTGATTGATGTGCTGCATCCTCTGTAGTACTGATGTGAGTTTCCACATCTTGCCTCTAGGTGTCAGTGTTGCCCTTCATACCATGCTTCATGGTGCTTTACTGTAATTTGGTTTCCAAATTATGCAAACAGAGGAGGCCTTTAAAACCAAAAAGGTTATGATTATGACAGAAATGTGCCCGCTTTTCTTGTCAAATACTCCTAAAAGTAATTTTTAAAATATCCAGCACCCTATTTGAATAGAGTTATTAAACTGTGAAGTTGAGGGAGTGAATCTCTGTTGACTGCCATGCACTAAATTTTGCAGGACACAAAAAACTTCCATTCTAAAACAAACGAAGAACAAGGCTGAAACTGAATAAGTTATTTAGGGTTATTTATGTAAAGTATGTGAGAACAAGAAGGAACCAGTCTTAGGTAGGAAATTTTGGATCTATTAAATCTGCGTAGCATAGAGGATTATTTTCTCATGTTTTACAATTTCTATCTTTTAGATTTTTTTTTTGGTCAAAATCGTATGCTGGGTACATGGGAATAGTGGCCCCAAAAATGTGTAACGGAGGGAGTGGTTTGGTGCTAACTTTTGATTCCAGCTTTTTGAAGTAAATATTCTACAGATATTAAAGGGTAATTTTATTTTAGTGTTGTAAATAATATTTTATTGTTGTCAATTCATTATTATGCTAAATAAGTTCTCATGCGCCACCCATGATTCTACCCGGAAGCATGGTAGTGTAGGAATTTCCGGTTACGTCAGCGCGTCAGGACTCCATTAGGGTTGCAGCTGTTTTGAGAGAAACAACAACAAGAACGGGGCAACTGACAGAGCTTCCACGGTGTCATTTCGTTTTTTAGTCAGACAACGAGGTCTCAATTCTGGGAGCCGAAACTTCCTTTCCCACCCGGAGCTTCGCCGGCTTCTAACCACGGCCGCTCTCGGTGAGGAAACTCTGGCCTCCGCTTCCTCCTCCTCCGACTCGGACACCGGCGGAGCGTCGCCGCCCCCGCGGAAGAAACACCGAGCCTCGGCGGCGGAGGGAGCAGGAGAGCCCGGGGCTTCAGCAGTTGTAACGGGCCTTTCCGGAGTTGTTTTGGGACTTGCTACTCAACCGCCACATTCTCAAGCCACCTCTGCCATTCACTTTAACCGAAGTGTTGTCAACAACCTCAGCAGCAACATGCAAGCAAACGGGGCAGGACAGGAATCCTCAGAGCTTTCCTGCCTAAACAGCACACAAAACGGGGAGTCATCCTCGGCTGGTGGAAGCCACTCCAACGGGCTTCTGTCCAGCACTAACAACGGGAATAGCGTCGGTACTAGTAACGGGGCTTCGACTGGACCCAGCTCGGGGACGTCGACCGTTTCCACGGCTTCGGGCTCAGAGGTTGGCTCGTTGAAAAAGAAGAAACGTCTTTCTCAGGCGGAGGAAGATGTCATCCGATTAATAGGACAACATCTCCATGGACTAGGGCTGAAGTAAGTTTACTCGATGTGTCAGTCGAGGGAAAAGCTCCAAAAACATCTAAGCATACCAAGTATAATCTAAATTACGGGTGGTTTGGGCCAAACTGCGAAAGAACAGTTGATGAAAGCGCTATTACTGCGTTTGACAGACACAAACATGGGGGGATGGGGTGGTTAGCCTGTGAGCTCGGCTGGTTGGAAGAAGAAGGGGTCCATCTTGCACAATAACAGTGCTAGCATGATGGCTAGCATCACTAGCCTGCGCTGAAGTGTGGTTTACTGACATAAAACCTCCTTTTAAAATTAAAACACACTCCACTATTTGGGTGCAAACATTCCTATCGAGGACTGAATTAAGTTTTATCGGCCAGCACCGGGATTACGAGTAAACTATCGATTTTACACGGAATGAAGGCGCATTACATCATCTGATAATCCAGAGAAAATAAGATCCGTAATGACTTACACGGTTTACAAAGCACATAAATTAGCCTGTCGTGTGCACAGAACAGACGGTTTGACTCTTTTACACGAATGCGATTAGCAAGTGTCTAGTTTTACATTTTTTGACGTTTCAGGGGATATTGCGCAAAATGCGGAGGTAATAACAATGTGTGGGGTTGACAGCTTAGATTGTGTCCTGATTGTAATTTTTCTTCATTCCTCACTTTTCAGTGCCTCGGCTTAAATAACGTCGTTTGCGAGTCAGCGTCAGAGGAGCAGAAATAGCTCGGCCACATTGTAATATAACGAGCATGGTTATGAAAACTGTCCTGGTTATTTTAGTGTTTTCAGTGCACCGATTGCACGTTTTGAGCTGTCATTTGCCCAGAGGTCTTTTATCCATCAAATTATACACCATTTTGCATAACTTGCAATCCTATCTCTGGAATATGACAACTTTGTTTTTCGACGTTTGTGCCCCCATCCCCCTTTTCTCTGCCACAATCAGCGTGTGTCAGAGTAATGGCAAAACAGCCAGTCATAAGAATTGCTCAAAATTAGGGCATGTATTTATTTAGACAACAGTCGATGCTGATGAGCGACTCTTGGCCTTGGATTGAGCAGAATGGGTTTCATGGCGGCTGAGGAATGCGCGTCCTACCAGCTGTTTTACATGGAAACGTTGGGTTTGAATCTAATTATAGCATAGCTGCTTCTGCATGAAATGTATTTCTAGCCCTCTACTTTTAAGTCACCTTATAATAGCCTGCTCGACAGCAAGGCCCCCACTGCTCCCCGGTACCCAATTGTGGATTTGTAACTGCCATTACACGAGCATGTATAAGACGGCTTATGTTTACAAATGAGGGCAATACATGGCATAGCTTGGTATGGAACAGACGCCCCTACGTTTCAACTGTGGAAATGCAAGTGAAAACGTCGTAGCACCCAGCAGGGTGACGCTGAAAACAGCTGCTGCGCCACTCCATTGATACCTGAGGATGATGTCATTATGTTTGAGGTGTCACTACCCCCTTCCTCCTCCCCCACCTCCATTTCATTCTCTCACACACTTCAGCAGAGATTTTTATTGTGGGGGGAGATGATGACAACTGCAGTGGAAGCTTAACCCACGTTAATGATCCCCCACTGTTCAAGAATACTCAGATGACACAACTGCACTGAGCTGGTTTTCACCAGAATATCTTGGCAGTAAAATTGTCTTTGTTCTATTGTAAGTCAGTGAGGCCAGTATTACCTTAATGCTAAAATTCCTGTAGCACAAGGAGCATATTGTCTTCTGTCTTCTATTTGCTGTCCATCAGAATATGACATGTTCACATGGATCAGTACATGATCCACACAATTGAGAAATGTTATTCACCATTACACTGGTTGGGCTGGAAAATTTCTTGGGATTGATGTAGCCCTGATTGTTCCTTTTTATATGAGTGATGCCATCATTTTCCTTGATGCTTATTAAGGTTATTGTGAAACTTATGACAACTTTTAACACTTGAGTTAGTTTGATATTTTTGCCCTCTCTATCTCTTTGTCATGTGTCTGTCTGCATATCTCTCTCCCTCTCTCTCTCACTCACTGTCTTGCTCACTCTCTCTGCAGTCAGACAGTGGACCTGCTGATGCAGGAGTCAGGCTGCAGACTGGAACACCCCTCAGCCACCAAGTTCCGCAACCACGTCATGGAGGGGGAGTGGGACAAGGTTAGTCTCAGGTTACCATGGTTACATGATAGCAAGCATCTTGATAAATATGAGATTGGTAACCATTCCTTGTTTACTTTCATGTTTCCTAGATCTTTGTCTGTAACATTGAGAAATGGTTTTATCAAGAGATAAATATTGTCAGATCGAACTCAAATGTTAAGTCATATAATTTTATTTCAAATATATATACATATATAAAACTGAAAAGGGTATTCTGTTAAGGTTAGTTTATAGTTCTGTGTCAAGTGTCACCATAGTTACGCTTTAGTGGCCTATGCCGGTGTGAACATTTATAGCTCTGTGTAGGAGAATCTGAGCACACTGAGCCAGTCGCTGAAACACTAGACAGCTATGTCAAGATTTTATTAATACTGCACTAATGAAGTACAGATAAACATGGAAGCAGTATTGTTTACATTCTCTGAAACACACAACCCACTCTCAGACTCACTGGTGGAGTCCAAATCTATGTTTTTGGATATTTTTGACCATGAATTTAGTGACATCTTACAGTTTGAATATTAACATTATATTAATTACAATTGTTACATATTGTATATATCTGATACACATGTCTGCAAGTAGCAGCAGCATTTGACATCTAAGCAATTTCTTGATCAACAGGTCTTACTGTTATAGTGATATTTTAACACTGATATAATGCACATAGCTCTATGGGAGGTCATAAATTATCAGCCTCAAAATGTATGACTGGTGACATAGTGATGACTGCTATTCACTTTAAATTTGAAATCTTGGAAGAATCAAAGAATTTCACCTCTAACATATAGTAGAAAACTCATCATCAGGTCAGGTCCTCAAATCAGGTCCTTTTTTCATTCAGAGTCATGGCTTGTATTTTCAGGAAGATATTTATTCTGCTTGCAATTACACTGAGCCACATGTAGAGCCTTACAAGTGGTTAAAAACTAATGATTCATTGGTTAACTGTCCCTGAACTAGATAGAATATATGAGAAAAAGTGGAAGTGTTGCATTAAAATAAAACTTCACATCTGAGACTAAAGTGAGACACGTCACAGAGCTTTTATGGGATCTTTGTCATGCCTACTGGGGAAGTCTAGCCAATCATTTTCAGTAATATTTGAAACAGAACTAACTAGAAAAGCACAGTCCTCATCATGTGCCTGTTATATTATTAGATTATCATGTTTGCCTGTGAAAGACACCCAAAGCACACTAAAGCATTATTACATGTTTCCGGAGGCTTCATTAAGTCCAATGAAGTGGAATTTGATAACATGAGGTTTATAGGAGTGTTTTTTAGAAGTTGTTTTAGTAATTAAACTACCGATCTCAGCTGTACTACACTGTTGCAAAATAACTCAATCCAACATTTTAGGGCTGAGGCTTTTAACATTGCCCATCATATTAAAAATGGCCTCATAAATTTCCTGGAATCACGAGTGCATGTCAGAAGTGCTTGGTGGGAAATTGACAAGCCAAATGCTGCTAAATTTTGGCTGTGATGGTTAAGTTTATCTTCTACCAGACATTTCATCAGATAACTTGTCATTATGTGGGCATTCTTTTAATATCTAATTTGCTGGTTAAAAAATAGTGGTAGCGACAGATTCATTTTTGAACTTTTCGGCCTCTGTGGCCTTTAGACATAAATAAGTTTCCTGCCATTTGAAACTATCGCTATAGTCCCAGTGGTATAGATTCAACTAATTCCCCTTAAGCGAGAAAGTGACCGAAAAATCTGTTATATTGCTCATGTGTTGTGATTAGTCTTTTTTTCCTGTACATGCATGGAAAGTGCTGAGCTAACCATCTCTCTGTGTCTCTCCCCTCCCTCACCCTCTCTTTGTTTTGGTCCAGGCTGAGAATGATCTCAACGAGCTTAGAGCACTGATGCATTCTCCCAATGCTATTGTGGTAAGCTCTGTCTGTCCAAAATTGAACTGAGCTGAATGACAGCCAAACAGTGAGGAGTCACACTAGGAGTTTCTAGAATGGTACCGTTAAAGTGCAGGCCGTAGGCTCTGGTCGTAGATCACATCCCATGCTTTATGGCTGAGCTGAACCAGAACTTTTCTGGGTTAGGCCTCGGAAACTGCCGTGGCTAAAACAGCTAATGATTAGGCTTTATGAGGCGATGCATGTGTGGCTCTTTGTTTTTAAGCAAATGACTGCTCTTTTATGTTATTTGCATCATTTTTTCACACTTCCATATGCCAGGCTTGGATGCTTTATTGGATTATCCTTAAATTAATTACCCAAGAAACTAAAGGGAATAGACTGAAAAAAGGTGGGATCTTCCTGTTTTATATTAATATAACCTTTATACAGCAAACTCCACAGTGTTTATAGTTGTGTGATATTTTAGGCAGGATATGAATGAATAATGGTCAGTGCTTTTAACAGGGCACTGTCTGAAATTAAGGAAATATTTCCCACTCAGCTGCTCTTGTGAGATTACAGTCTGATGAGAGGGACGTCCCTCCCAAAGGGCCGGGCATGTGCAGATATCATCTAAAAGAACACACCCCAGTGCTGCAGCCTAGCTAAACCATGCTAATTAGCCCCAGCTAGCCTGCTCATTAGCACACAAGATGGGCTCCAAAAATGGTGTTGAAGAGCCCACAGCTTTTGTGTTGATACACTGACTAGCTGTGAATACAGGTTTTTTGAAAGATGGGTTGTAGCTGTTCATTTTCTTGGAGCTCTGAAAACTGGGTAGCCATTTTGGGTTTTTACTGGTAGCAGGTTAATGTTTCATTGTCAGTATAGCTTTTACTGCCATTGTGGCCAGCAGCAACTCGTACAATAGGCTTAATTGTGTAGGAGATGTGTGTTTTTGGGCTCTGTGTATGTGTTTTGTTTTTGTGGGGGGGGTTTTCTTGCATTTGTGCGCATGAATCATGCTTCAGCCAGTCATCAGGGCAGTGGCTCACACTGCATACTAGAGATAAGACAGAGTCCTTTTTAATATCACAAGTGTCAGTGTCAACCAGACGCTGTGACTAGTTAACACTCTTGTCATTGGACTTTAGTGTAATGATGGAAGTAATGTCTTAGTGTTGGGACAGCTGGATCTGTTACGTCTGTCTACATGTGTGTTCTCATGGTGAAGAGACAAGAGTGTACATGTGCCCTTGCACATTGTCTCACTTTCCTTCACATATAGTGCTGCCATCTGGAGTCTTAAAAAATGAACTGCTGGTAATGCACATATGCTGTCTATGTATGTAAAACAACTACCAGTATATTTTGTAAGATAAATATTTTTTCTACGATAAATGTCCAGTTTCTGTACATAAATCAGTCAAGCTTTATTTATATAGCACGTCTCATATAATATTCATTTCAAATTGCTGAATATATATGTGTGGCCTTATATAGTCCTATGGATGCACCAGTGTTGGCTTAGTAGCTGAAATGGTTTCTTATTGGTCGTTATAGGAAATTTGAGTTTTACTTTTATTTTAGTTTGTGTGCTTGTGTGGTCCAGCCTTTTTGAGCTTGTTTTTTGTCACTCCTCTTTCTTTTTGTCCCTTTCCTACACCCTGACTCCCTTTTTCCATTCCTGCTGTTTCTCTTTTTTTCTTTTTCTTACATTGTCTTTTTCTTCTCTCTTTTGTGTCCATCTCCCTTCACCTGTAGCGTATGAAGTTCCTGCTGCTGCAGCAGAAGTACCTAGAGTATCTGGAGGATGGCAAAGTCCTGGAGGCACTGCAGGTGCTCCGGGGAGAGCTGACGCCACTCAAGTACAACACAGACCGCATCCATGTACTCAGCGGGTAATGTTACATGCTTAATGTTTCACTTGTCTCATAAAAAGTCAGCAAATCAGTCCACCATGCACAAATACAAACAGCTAACATTCTCATCTAGATTAGAAATTGTCTGCCATGGCACCAGCTCAGCCTGGTGTCAGTCTCCATTTGTCAAGTACTGACCCACTGAACTACCACCAGAGTCATGTCTATTTATTTGTCAGTGGTTTGAGCTGGGACACTGTTTTTTGGCAGAGATGTTCTGTTTCTCTGAATAAGTTCTAGAGATCCAACAGTGCAAGAATATTCAGTGAGAGTATTACGATTCATAACCATAATTATACACACACGAGAAATTTTGTATTTATTCATTTTTATACATAATATTATATTTGTACATTTATTTTGACTTGTAAGTCATGGAACATTCATAAACTACTGACAGTACAATACCACAGCCTCCCTAAAAATCAAATGTTTTAAAAGGCTTGGATCAGTGGTCTTCTGCAGCCTGTCATTAATTTGGTTTACCTCTGTAGCATTTTCTTGTTTTTAATCTATGCTAATGCATAAGTGTAGTTCCTCTAGCCATGGGATCATCTAGTCAGTGATCTAATCAATGCACAGCACCTATGCTCTTGGCAAACAAGCAAACATATTTCTCAAATCTATTATTTAATCAATTAATGGAAATTGATCAGTCAACACTACCTACAAGCCTATTTGTCTTATCAGTCTGTCAGTCCATTGACAGAACTGTCTATTGATCTGTTGTCGGTCTTAAATCAATCAGCTGCATTCAAATGTGGACCTGGTTCTTTAACTGTCAACACGTTCTTCAGACAACAAAGAATGTTATTTCAGTTGGTCATTATACTTCTAGAGCAGCATTTGTTTTCTGTCTGTAGTTATACGCAAACTCTGTGGGCCCCCCACATGTTTCTAGCCAAGGGAAACATTTGTTGCTCCATGCTAATCTGGAGCAAGCTGTACAGCATCATTTGAAAAGCATGGTATGTTTGGTCAATGGAGATTTTGACTTACTTATCAGCATCACCTGTGCAATTGATTTCCTTCCACAAATATGACTACAATCACAATTGAGTGATGCAAAGACTTGTATGTTCTTGTTCCTGTTTACCTCTTGATAAGCACCCATTGCTGGGTTTTCTTGTTGTGATCAGTTTTCTGTATATGAGACAACACAGTTTCCCTAAAATTAACCCTTTTTCTAAAATATGTTTATTCCATTAGAAATCAAAGTAATATTGTATTCTGATTATACTTTGGTATAACCAAGCCCAGATCCCCTGGAACATGCTGGAACTATGCGGTTGTGTCTTCCTGCAGGTACCTGATGTGTAGCCATGCTGAGGATCTGAGAGCCAAGGCAGAGTGGGAGGGCAAGGGCACAGCCTCACGCTGCCGACTGCTGGACAAGTTACAAAGTGAGTACCCGCATTATTAACTCATTAACAGACATTAAATACTTACTGCGCATGTCATCCAATTGCAAGACGAATCCCTTGCCTTACTTTTTTCTCTACCTGCAGCGTACCTGCCTCCTTCGGTGATGCTGCCCCCACGGCGGCTGCAGACCCTGCTGCGGCAAGCAGTGGAGCTGCAGAGGGACCGCTGCCTCTACCATAACACCAAGCTGGACAGTAGCCTGGACTCAGTCTCTCTGCTCCTCGATCATGTCTGCAGCCGGTCAGTGCCACATAGCTGCTCCTACTGTTAAGACGTTAGGACTTCAGGTGCTAGATGAGCATGACACAGCATCTAGTATGGATGTGAACCATTCAACTGAAGTGTTTGCCAACCCAGTCCTCAAGTACCCCCTGTCTCCTGGAAGTTGTTGCTCCACCTCTTCTCTGGCACAACTAATCCAATTAAAGGCTACACACTTTCATGCTAGTCTTGTGCAAGTTGATCTGTTTCTTCTGTTCGACCAATCAGCATTAAGCCCATAATTGGATAATGTGGGCAAGAGTCCAAAACTTGCAGGACAGGGGGTACGCGAGGACTGGTTAAAGAAACACTAACAGTGGCCGATTTTTTTTTCTATGTGAAACTCTGGTTAGATTTTCTTGGTTTTACACTGTTGATTTTGTGTCCTGTGACTCCAATACAGTTTTTAATCACCTTTCATGGCTGTAAACTTTATGTTTGCTTCCCTGTCTTGCTGATTTATAGGTTTTATTCTTTTAGGTTTTCTCAGACCTGTCCCTTCCTTGAAATGCCTTTAACCTTTGACCTTTTGCCCTGCCACAGGAAGCAGTTCCCCTGTTACACCCAGCAAATCCTGACGGAGCACTGTAACGAGGTGTGGTTCTGCAAATTTTCCAATGATGGCACCAAATTGGCCACTGGCTCCAAAGACACAACTGTCATAATTTGGCAAGTGGATCCGGTGAGTGTGAGAAATACTCAGACACAAACATGTTCTGTGTCCATGTAGGACTCTGTTAAAGGTCCTTCATGTACATTTTGGGTTAGATTTGTCTTTTTAGTTGTCATTATTAGGGCTGTGCAATTAATTGAAATGAAACAGTTTTGGTTTCAGATTTCCAGTTTTGTACTCTCTTGATTCCAGTCTGTGCTCTGAGCATGTGGGAGACAATGGCTTATCAGAAGCCTCCCTGAACTGGGAGCAGAAGAGGGTGTGGTTTTTCAGTGTATGCAGCTTAGAAGAATTGGTTTGTCCTGGTGTGGCAGTTATTTGACGATTCTGATGATTCTCATTGATCACCACCAGCATCTTAAAATTGGTACCACAACTGCTCGTCAGTCCTCTGTGAACTTCTGCAAAAATTCTGAGCCACTTCTCTTTCTCTTGCGGTTGAAGCAGGCTACAATGCCTTGCTCCAGTCAAAAAAGAAACCTTTCTTTTACAGTTACCGGTGGTGCTATCTAGTTTTGTGAACGTGTAATCATAAGTCCAGCCCTTGAATGTGAGATGGCCTAAGTTTTTTAGATTTTTTTGTTTTTGTTCAGAAATGAAAAAATGCCTCTATATCTTATATATTCTGGCCAATAATTATACTAATAATTAATATTTTGAAAGCTGGCCCTACTTCAAATGCCATATATTTTGAAGTCTGTTAATTTAAGATTTTATTTAATTATGTCATAATTTAGAATGAGTCATTTTTTATTTGAATTTAGTTGACAAATATTTGTCAACTTAAATGTTTATCATATTTGATCCATATTGTGCAACCCTTTTTGGTACTTATCGTTCACTTAAATATTTCAGGTGTGTTTGTCTATATGTGATGTGTGTTTGTGCACGCATATGCACGTCATTGCCCTTATGTGCATATCTGTTTATAATGTATATGTATGTGTGTATAGGAGAGCCACCAGCTGAAGCTGCTGCGGACTTTGGAGGGTCATGCTTACGGAGTCTCCTACTTAGCCTGGAGCCCCGATGACACCTACCTGATCGCCTGCGGACCTGATGACTGCTCTGAGCTCTGGCTCTGGAACGTCCAGGTACCTCACATGCACACACTTTTACACACATACAAGAGATCTAAATACTCCCAGTTTGAGTTATAGATCACTCTGAGCTTTAGGGCTGGGCAAATAATCAAACTTTATTTTCAATTACGATTTCGCCATTCGACGATTATGAAACGAGATAATCGAGATAAAATGATTTTTGTGCCACGTCCATTTTCATGATCATGCTCTCGTTTTATCTTGTGTTGTACACTACCAGTCAAAAGTTTGGACACACCTTCTCATTCAATGTTTTTTCTTTATTTTCATGACTGTTTACATTGTAGATTCTCACTGGAGGCATCAAAACTATGAATGAACACATATGGAATCATGTAGTAAAAAAAAGTGTGAAATAACTCAAAACATATTTTAGATTTTAGATTCTTCAAAATAGCCACCCTTTGCTTTGATTACTGCTTTGCACACTCTTGGCATTCTCTCAATGAGCTTCATGAGGTAGTCACCTGAAATGGTTTTCCAACAGTCTTGAAGGAGTTCCCAGAGATGCTGAGCACTTGTTGGCCCCTTTGCCTTCA
>OMLB01043669.1:0-14450 GCA_900302555.1 Myripristis jacobus | reverse complement strand
GTGCTGGTTTCTGAGCACTGATTCGACCATGGAGGCCATTTCGAGACAGAATTCTACAAACTGTCCTGGTTGACACGGGGACTTGAGGTGACCAGGCCTGGTGGAGCTCTGCTGCAGTGGAAAAGGGGCTGGCCTTGGATTTTCGAACCAACAAACGGTCCTCCCGAGCAGTTGTCTTGCGGGGTCTGCCGGACCTGGGCTTGTCACAAACATCTCCAGTCTCTACAAATCTTTTTCTTATTCTTTGGACTTGACGCTGAGACACATTGAATGTGTCAGCCACCTCAGCAGTGGATCTGGTCTTCAGCCTCTTGATAATTAACGCTTTGGTCTCAGGGTGAATCTTAGGCATGTTGTCAGAGGTCAAGTTGCAGTTGATGTGAAGGTCTGGTGTGCTGGGGTTCTTTTTATACACACCTCACCT
Organism: Myripristis jacobus; assembly: GCA_900302555.1. Lineage (NCBI taxonomy): Eukaryota > Metazoa > Chordata > Actinopteri > Holocentriformes > Holocentridae > Myripristis > Myripristis jacobus. Next base: position 14,026 of record OMLB01043669.1, on the reverse strand, counting down.
CACCTGTGATCAATTATTGATCACAGGTGAGGCTGTAATCTAGGATTGGGTGCATCATATGACAAGGCGACAAGACTTTTGTCTTTGCAAAAACTGACTCAGCGGGCTTTACCAAGCTGTGAATGTTAGAATGTTTTTCAGCAGCAGCTGTTTGGCACCAAAATATTATTTCAAAAGCCGTTGGGATTGAAATGAGCTATTTCTTGTAAAAAAAAATTGATTACAAATATATTTGAGGGGCACTTAAGGTCAACTTGTACCCAAGCGACAAGACTTTTGTCAGGGACTGTACATATTGGGTAAGACAGAGGTAACCGGGCTTAAAAAAAAAAAAGTCAGGGGATATCTGCTGCAAAATTTTGTGTGATATCCCCCCAACCCCTGTTTAACAGCACTCATGGTCATTAGCTGCAAACTGCTGTGTTAGTTTGGCCTTAAGGTCTGAATGATCTGTGGTACTGAGGAACCGTTTTGGAAACAATTTCAAAACATTACTATGGTGGAGATGAAAAATTCAGTAAGTCTTACAGAGTCTTACCACTTCATTAATTTTAAGCCATGTAGTCAGCAAACCTTTATGTAACACAGTCTTCAGATTAGGCAGTTTTTAGGTATGTTGTTCAGAGGACAGTGTCTCTTTTAGGCTACCCTGTATGCAGCCATGCGAGTGTAGTTCTTGCGGTGACTTCTGGCTGCCCAAAGGAACAAAGCTGCTGCCATCATCTGCAGTGGGGAGGAGATGAGGGCAAGATAGAGGGACCAGCCCAGTGAGCTCTCCACCCCGTCTGGCGGTGCAGAGTTGCGGTGGAGCAGGTCTATCCCCGCCAGGAAACAGCATACAGTGCCCAGAGAGCAAAGACCTGATGAAGCAATAGTGAACGGTGAGAAGAGAAGAGATGCAAAGATGTAGGCTGCTAATATAAAATCTTATACAGTTATGTGTTTAGTGAAATATGCATTTTGATAGTGGATGCATGAAGGGAGTACGATGAGAGAAAGTGATTGTGTTTGGGTGCTGTCTGCGACCATTTCTCTCACCTGCAAGTAGATGAAGTACTCCAACCCCCAAAGTGGGGGTGAAGCTACGGCACAGGCAGGCACAAACACCAATGAGGCCGCTGAGGAAAACCAAAGCCAGTGATACAAGGGGCAGGAGAAACTGGCACCTCCACAGGTCTGGTCAAAAATACAGAATCAAATGAAATAATTCTCTAACCATACATTCAGATAATTTAACACAAAACTGAGATGGTGTGAATGCATGCAAAGTCAATGAAAGGAGGCAAACATAGCAAGATGTACACAACTTTGCTCTATGTAGCACAAATTAAAGCAAATTTGCTCAGGTTAAGAATTTACAAACTGGGCGATAAATTAGCCAAGTGCAGTGAAGTGAAACCAGTCTGCTTAAAGCGGGACTGTATTTAGGTGCCTGTCAGTTTCCCTCCATCGTAATAATCATTACAACAAGAAAATGTCCGACACAATTTGTGACCACCAACATTGATAAAAGTCATTGCCACACGATAGTTTATAAAAAGATAAACAAACAAACAAACAAAAACACTGAGGCATAGTATCAGGTCTCTTCACTATCTCACCATTCTTTCTCCCCTTTTGTAAAACTAAAACTGGGAGTTGTAGAGGGATGGGGTACAGAATGCACTTACATGTCCTCAGCAGATCTTCTCCGCTGTTATGATTCCCCGGCTCTTTGAACTTTGGAACAAACTGCTGAGGAAGAGTGAAACTGACACACTGGGTCTCCATCTTTGGATCTAAGAGGACCAGAACAGCCATCATTTCCCAATACACAGAATATGATATCTGAAATTTTATGCAGCCATGGTGCTTTCAATGGTAATTCTAGTTTTGTCATATATCTGTCACCATTCTACTTCAACTCAAGTACTGAAAATGCTTTAAAATATTATACAATCATTACTTTCAAAGCATTTCACTACTGTTTCTTATTAGGTAAAATACTAAATTACAAATAATTATTATAGCCTAATTTTACATTTGCTCTTGCAGTGACGGGAATATTTTTGCTGTGGTGGAACACCCTTGTTAAATAAATTCAGAGGAAACACTGGTCTGAGGCAACATGCAATGTAAAAACTTCTGAGGTGAAAAATTCATACCTGGCTCTTTGAACCAGTATGATGGTCCTGGCACCAGGATACACCTCCACCACAGTCCCAAGGTGCCATTCAGACGAAACATCGTGTCGCTGTAAGTCTTCTCATCAAACTCTCCGCTGATGAACTCTTCACGCAGCTCCGAGGCATTGCTTGACTCGTGTTTGACTGGCAGACTGCGGTACTGATACCAGTGTTGTGTTCCCACTGCCACAGAGAGGTACACAGTGGCCAGGAGGCTCAGCACCGAGCCAATGACCAGGGCTGTGGCATAGCGGTTATCTACCATTCTCTAGATGAAGGGGGGCGGGGGGTTGATCTGAGAATGTGTCTGGTAGGACGAAATGTTTTCTGATAGAATAAAAGTGATGTGGCTAAGCTCTCACACCTGTAGTGGTCTGTTGCGAAGGCCAGATTGTATGGTTACAAAGGAGAAGCTCACTTGGTCAGCTGGTGCTACAAGGCGCTGTGGCATGTCTGTTAACAGTTTGGTAGTGTCAGAGCATCTTGACTTGGCAACCTATTTAACCATGCAACGCTGTCTGTGCTGCATTACGTTAATCTGATCCCAAGCAGAGAAGTTGAACTTGTCTTTGAAGCCACCCCACTTCACTGCAAACCATCCTGGGTCACAACCTAAAATAAGACACAGTTACATTAATAGTTTATGTTACCGAGGCAGCGAGCGTTAGATTAAAAGTGTTGTCTTACGTCGTGTTTAGCTGTCTTACTAACACTGAGCAGTCCGGACAAGACAGTAATGTTGTATTACAGATGTTATAATAGCTACAATAACTAGTTAGCCAGTTTGTTTAGCACTTTGTTAGCCAGCTAGCTAACCAACGGTGACTGATCATAGCAAACCCGACGCGCTAATGCTATCTGACTGGCTCTGGCTTGACGTTTATCTCACATTTTCGAGAAAACTAACTATTCTGGAATCAGTCGCGCCGTGGTTAAGTCAAAGAGTTCTTGTTTACCTCATTGTTGGCCAAAATCATACAGCTGTTTCGTTTCTGTTTGTGAATTTCCGGCAAACATTCGCCTCCCACTTTCTTCGTCTAATGTATTTCCGCCGCGTAGTCCCAGGAGCTCATTACTGCCCCTACCGTCCAGTTAAAAAAGCACACCACTTCACCCCTCAGCTTCGAAGAGAAGGAGTTTTGAAGGAGAAAAGTCAAGCTGCTTCATTCAGCGTTTTTATGATTTTTGTCCTGAGGAAATAAGGGTTTTGAATCCAACATATAAAAAATACACAATATCAGCAAAGTCTTCCTCTTTACTTTACCTGCTAACAGTGAAATAGATAGGCCCACTTCTCTTTCTTCACTTCCTCAGCCAGTCCTTTTGAAACCTGTCCTTGATCATACTACAGCATTTCTATGCTCCTGTTCTGACCAGTGACACATTTGTCTACCTTATATAAATACACTATTATGTATGAGAACTTTTAGCTATTCTATCAGCTATTTCATCCCCGTCAATGGCGAAATGTCCCAGGAGCCACAGCAACCAAACTTCACTCTCCATTTTAACTTTATATAGTCTACAAACCTGCCAGAATCTCAAGGTCCGACTGAGGTCTAGGTCCTTAACTGGTGGTAACTCTTCAGGTTTCCAACCAATGATATCCCAGTGGTTACTGTGCAACTTGGAAGTCCCCCCAGTGAATTTAATGCTAACAGTCAGGTAACACGACCCATACCAGTGCCGGTAAAACAATTTGGAAAAATCCTCGCAAATGCACTTTGAGACTTTACTTTAATGCCAGTAATTGTGACTGTAAATCTTGGTTTATTTCATTGCTCAGTGCTTCTATCCAAACACAACTCAACCGCAATATCACATTATCATTTCTATGCTTAGATTTTCAGCTTCTTTTACACAGTCTGTAACTATTGTAATAAATGAAATAAACAAAACTGCACGTAAAATATAATGAAGCTAAATATACTGATATCCATACATTAGTCATGCATGAGCTAGGGCTAGCTTTGAGCCGTCTTTACACACACACACAAAGATTGGCATTTTTGAAAAACACTTTATTTAAAATGCACAAATATTCAGTAAGTGCAACATCATTTCAAATTTTAAACATAAGTCATTATCCTTCAACACCTTTCCCTGAAGTGATTTCCATTCGAATTTTTTTTTCTTTTTTTGCATTATACTTTGTAAATGATACCTCTGCACTGCGCCAGCTGGCAATATCCGCTCCAGGCAAAAATTGGTAAAGGCTATGAATAGACTGTTATGCAAAATCACTGAGGTAGGCCCATCCACGATTGGTGTGACAGTTTTGATTAAAAATAATAATAATAATAATAATTTACAACTTTCCTGCTTTTCATTAAGAAACATTCAATCATTGATGTCTAATCCCAAATGTTAAGGTTATTATAAATTTAGATGAGCCTTGTGCTTTACCTTACAGCTCATCATGGCAAGTGTTGTAAACATGACTTCCACCATGCTGCTTACATCAATACAGCTTTTGCAAGTTAAATATCTAGCTAAAAACAGGTGCTGATTCGGGACTGTACATCAATGAGCAGTGCAAATTGATCCCTTTTTTACAAAACTGTGTCAACAGTTACAAGAAATCATCTCTGGTAAATAATCTCTGCTGTCTGTCGGCATACTGCACTGGGGCATTCAGGATGGGAGTGTCTGTGAACTCCACAGTGCACGGTCCTGAGGTGCAGGGTGCTCCTTCCAGCTCTAGGACAGTAACATTGTTGGGTGCAGCTGTGCTGAGGATGCTGGAAGGCACAAAAAGTGTCACCTGAGGACCTCTGCTTGGCCAGTAACGTCCCAAGTTGAAGCCATTAATCCAAACCTGACCCTGGGAAAACAAAATAAATAAATCAGTCAGTATCCACTTAATCAAGGATATTACATTTTTTAACAAACCAGTTTAACAACCAGTTCTTTTTTAGAGTGATGTGTGCTTTACTGTGTTTAATAGGGCTGGGACAATATGCTTATCTCCCAATTCAATACTTTTGTGATTCTTGCATGCCGATTCAATATGTATTTTTGTGCATTTTATTTTTGAATTATCCTCTAGTTTGTGGATGTAAAGTTCACAGAGGTGATTTTATATGGTGATGTCAAATTTCAAAAAAAGGTCTCACTTTAATGAACTGGTAACTGCGGGGGCTAACATCATCACACATGAATAAAACTGGGCTCACCGAATCTGTGATACTCTCAGCTTTCCAGTCAAAACCAATTTATGCAACTCAAAGACTGTTTAGTATACACAAATATACCATTTTAGAATAGGCCAAAATAACACATTTGAACTGAATGCAAAAAACTGGATGGCTTTTGCCCCAGACTGCATGGGATTGACATCAAGTGGGCATGTCAGGTTCCATGAGCACTCATTGGGAGACCCATGGGTACCCGTAGAACCTGTTTTCATTCAGATATCTCGAGGTCAGAGGTCAAGGGACCCCTTAAAAAATGGCCATGCCATATTTTTGCTCACCAAAATTTTGCCTCTCTTTGGAGCGGCATTTAGCCCCTTTGACAACCCAGCATGACATACTTGGTACCAATGTACCAATGGATTCCTTTAGTCATCTCAAACTAAAAATCCAAGATGCGTAACATGCCTTCCTCCAGTCAGGGAGCTTAATGTAGGTGTCCTGGGGCAGGTCTGGGATGCCATCTGGAATGATAAAGCTGCCACTGTAGAAGGCCGGCAGGGAGAGTGTGTAATTCTGAGGTGAATCTGAGGCTGTGGATTCGATTTCCCCTAGGAGGCCCTGGCTGACTGCGTCATCAATGCTGAGACTGTAGACAGCCCAGTCTTTGAGCAAGTCTGACCCCAACGTCAGGTTGGACACCAAGCCCTGTGCAGGAAAGCAGGGTAATGGAGAAAGACCACAATAAAGAAGAGCAGAGGGGAGCTCAGAATACATACTGACATCCTAACTTGTCACAAACTATTGCACTACACAATGCAATATAACGTGATGTGAGTAGGTCATATCAAAGTCAAAGAAACTTTATTGTCATTGTACAAATATTGTACAAATATTTTAGGCTATGCTTACTTAAATTCACAAAATAAGACAAGCTCATAATCAAATGTGGCTTGTACAGTGTGAATCTGAAAATCAATAAAGCCTTGCAGTAGTGCCCCAGGAACTTGGAGCAGGCATCTTGTAACTCTAAACAACATACAGTGACTTTAAAATGTGGCTGAAAAGAACCTTAAAGTCATTGATGCCTCCTCCGTAGTTGATGCGGCCCATATTCTCCACCAGTATGTCCACCAGGCTGCCAGCCTTCCCAGTCACATTAACAGTTAAGACTTTGTATCTTTCAAGGATTCCTACGGCCACCTTGAGAAGAAATCAGCATTATTTTGTGAGAGCATCTCTGATTCACAGCTGAATTCATTTGTTGACCAGCAAAAACACCCCAGCTGGGGAGCAAAATCCAAATGAAAACAGACCCCGCTCTTATCTTGAAGCTAAGTTAAATGATGAGTAATGCATTCAGAAGTTTATTTGATCAAGCATGGGACCATGGGAACAAAATCTGTGACATCAGATCAAGAAGGGTGTGTATGTATGATGCATAATTTTGAACAAGGTATGTGGGTAGTGATGATGTACAATTCATAATAAGTCACAAGAAGGTCTGCATTGCTAGACTTACCCCGTCCACAGACACATATGCCCTATCATGAACCCCGTTCAGTGGAGAAGACAGAGGAGTTGGTGTGCTACAGTTGACAGGCAGCTTTGTCCTGTAGAGGACAAACCCAAAAGCCTGAAAAAACAGAGAGAATAGAGACATTTTTTAAAAAAAAACAAAAAAACAAGCAGACAAACATACAAACATGCAATTCAGTGATTACATGACAAAAGCAGTAATTACTTTTTTAATTACACTAGAAGATGAAATTATCAAAAGGTACAGTACCTGGTTTAATTCAATGAAAGTTAGAGGATACATGCTTTTGACAGGGCCGGAGAAAGACAGTTTGTCTATGGCATCTGACACTGTTTGGAGCTGCAGTGGTAGAGGTTAGCATTTTATGACTTATTATTTTTGATCGTAATACAGTATAGGTAATTCTTTTAATGCATGCTACAAACTACAGGCTTTCATTACTTAACCTAGAACATAGAAATGTAGCATCAGTTAAGTACATACCTTCTTCATTTTGACAGCCCCATATGCATACTTTGGAGTTGTTGGTGGTACTGGTCCCTCTGGTATTTTACGGTGCTATTGAGGGAAGATACAACAAGTCTTCCAGATTACACATACCACACAAGAGATCAGCAATACATATTTAAAAGTGCATCCACATATTAATATTGACCCATAAAGCTCACTGTCTTAGTTCACCCAAATATTATCTAGTCAGCCTCATATTAGTTGAGACAAAAGTGAAGTTGGCATGACAATAAAATATACTGTGAGCTGTAAGCAAGCTATTGCAGCTCTGTAGCAGCCATCTCAACAACTGTTATATATGAAACTTATTCTTTAGCGTAAAAAATAAACATAAAATTGCTCCAAATGGCCTGATCAAAGTGTTCTGCTGGCAGATGATTGCACCCAGTTCAAAAGAGCATTATTTACTGTATTGTCTCCCAGAATTTGTCCACACTTGTTCTGCACCAAGCCAGCTGTCACTAGGCAGCAAGCAGATGTAGCCTTCAGTGCTGTTGGACATATTGACATCATAGGTGGAGCACGCTTCGAACCATCTCACCAAGTGGTGATACAAATGGGAAAGTAGAATGTTACAAAATATCTCACATGTGCTGCACAAAAACTTCAGCCAATAAAGGTATTAAGATATCCATTACTAATTGTGAATATTCTCTTCATTATGTTATTGCTCTGTACCATTTGGTTTCTAACATGGTCACAAAAAACTACTTTTGTTTCATGGCTGTCTTTTTTTTCCCTAAATCTAAAGCACTTAAATACATGACAAGTTGCATTTGTGTTAAGTGCCTGCTGGAGGTTCATTCAGGCGATCAGCAGGCTGGATGATCATCCTCTAGCCTAGTCCATGAAGGTCACAATTAAAGGACGGATGAAGTGTGGAAAAAATTAAATCAAAAACAGGTCATTCTCCGAGTGTGCAGATGATTCAAGGCCCTCTGACGACAAGGTGTGACACTGGGACCCTGGTGCATCACACTGCCCGGCTGAATCACTGTGCATGTTTACTTCAGGTCATGTAGGCTGTTGACAGTCACATGTGCTGCACTGTCTTTACAAAACAAATAATCTGTGATGCTCCTAATCCAGACCGACGCACCGACGCACACCTCTGTGGTCTTTCAACCTTGAGGGCACAAGTTGATTTTGACAGCTGGCACACTGTCATCCACAATTTGTGATATTGCTATTATTGCCATGAGGTCTGGTAGTAGCAGTAGTAGTGTTTTGCAGAAGTAGTGCTGGAGGATGAGGAAGTGTTTGTATTTCAAAATGTGATGTGTAATCCACATCAAACTATTGGAAATAACACTTCTCTAATTCTGAAATCGCCCAATGCCAAGGCGAACTCAAGGGAAATAATTCTCTTTTAAACTGTGGCAGACAAATGTTTTTGCAGCTGAAAAGTCGTTGTGCGTTCCTCATCAATAGCCTTTACCAGCCGGTGCTGTCTAGTAGCCCACATTAGTTCAAGTGCACAACCCAATTAGACAGGGTTTGTCGCTCCCTAGTGTTGAAACCCAGACAATACAAGATGATTCATGAAAGGAGGGGCCGGCTTGGTGGACACATGACATCAGTGAGATGACACTTTGCATATTAGACTGCACATCACTCTGCCTCGTACTTTGCAAACACCGCCCACCGACACTCATAGACAATCCACTTAGTGAGGAGATTATACAGTAAGCGCTGCGATATGAAGCACTGACTTGCAAACAAGGCAGTGCTGAGTCTTGTGGAGCTGGCAAAACGCGTTTGTTATATTATATCTATCAGTTTTTACATAAGAAGACATTTTAATTTAATATGGTGTGTTACAAGACTTTATCATTTGGACTGCATAAAATAGGATTATAGTAGCATCAGCAAGCAATGAGAACAGTAATCTTTATATTCCTGTGACCAAATAGTTTAGTATTTATCCTGTTGTCAGGTTCACATAAGAAGCATGGTTTCAGTAAAATAAGAAACCTTGCTTTGTCTCCCCATTGCCCAGTGTTGTATAGTAGTGTAGTAGTGCCAAACAAACAAACAAACAAACAAACAGAACAATAGCAGGCTGTTATTTTGATATCACATGAACCATTAAGTTTCTATAGTTTCTTTATGTGCTAAGGAATTCTGTATTTCTGTAGTAAATGTTGCAATGTGTTCATAATTATTTTACAGTATCATCAATATGATGCCTTTTCCTAAGAAGAAAAGGATAACACAAAGCCTGGAGTGCTTTTTTTCATTTTTGATTGTAGTTTAGATGAAACAAATTCTCCTTTAATCAGTCTTCCTTGATGAAGTTAATGGGAAACAGAGAAATAGGCTTCATCTCCACAGGACAGTGAAATACGCCTGTGCCATGCTATTCACTGGCAGAGTACAGCACCAAACTTTGTTGCCCTTTATGAAAGAAAACACACAATGCAAAAAGTGCATGTATATTAGGCTACTTCTTCTCTGATTGTAGCAATAAGAGAGCATGCAGCTGCTGTTTCCCACACAGACAATACAGAATAGCTCTTCATGTTATGGTTATGGTCAGAACTATTGCTGTGCTTGTGAAATTAACTAAACCCACTAGATATGGCACATTTGCTCCTATCAGACATCAACCCTTTTAAACAGCCATACAGCAGAGATTATAAAACTGTCTTGTAAATGTACAGACATGTTTAGAGCCGGGGAGTTGGTGTGTGTGTGTGTCTGCCCTCAGAGAGCTGGCTGATGGGAGTGGAAAGCCAAGGCCGTGTGGCTTGGCAGCTGGGCAGGGCTCTGTGGAAACATGGCACAGACGATGTTTTCTGCACGAGAAGTCCTCACGCTGCTTTTCCAGTGCTTTCATGTGTGGTTCACCAGAGCCAGGTGTGAACCTCCTTATCGCTCTTCCCATTCCAGCGGCTCAGCGGTCAAATACTTGAACTGCTTGGACACGTTGGCTGGCTCTCCCATGTGAGAGTAAATGGGGCGATTATCTTCATAAACATATTTGTGGGCTTGCTCATGCCGTCTCCACATGTATGTAATTCAAAACAAGCTTTATGAGAGGGTATTTTACGAAAAATGCACAATGGTTGCTGTTAATCCTCCAGAACTTTTGTGTCATCCAGGAACAGCTCAGTTTTGCTCAGTTCAGCAATTATGCCAACAAAAATTACACTGACCTGCCAAACATGATGGTTTATCACACAATCATCATGCTTTAATTGTAATGAAACAGAAAATCTGGCTGATTTTTTTTTATTTTCATTAGTGTTGGGCAGCCATAACAGGGGCCTTGCAATGATTAAATTCATCATCTTCAAAGCAGCAAAGGTGAACCTAGGTCATTATACTAACCTACTCACAATGCAGTTTAATGACAAAAGTACATTTCCCATGTGTCTGGCAAAGGAAGCCACATAGCAAGAAATGTGCATTATTGGCTGGTCATCATTGTATAGCCATTGTTGTATATTGTTTGATAATTATTCAAAATACATTCAGAGATCAATAGTCTCGTAGAAAAGAAATGTATAGGTGTACAGATCAATAGATTCTTTATTCATTTCAATGTGGCTCATAAATTGATAACTTACACGTTATCATACAGAAGCTGAATGCCAGTACTGGACAAAAAGTTGCAAAAATAGCTTTTTTTGTTTTTACATCTTTTCTGTCAGTGTTTTGCAGCATATTGTAGAGCAGTATGTTGTGACATTGAAGTGAAATGAAACAACTTTGAGTGTTGAAATACTGAAACACACTGAACTTGTTCAAACTGACTGGGTGTCAAGGGAGATTTTTGCAAATTCGGGGCATTGAATTGTGGCCAAAGTGACATTTTGAAACCCGGGTGTGCATGAGAGGATCGAGGGTCACCATATGTTTGCTAAGCGCAGCAGAGCATTATGGGAAAAGGCTGGCTTGATGGGCTCTCCAATACAATATCAAATCTGCTTTGGGTTGTTTTGGGACCCAAATGAATTTGCTACATTTGAAGTCCCCTCTCTCTTAATTTTTAGATTGCTTTTGAAGGTGGCTACATAATGTGTTAAAATTAAAGTAACCTTATTGAATCGCTAACTATATGACAACAACACTACAGTTAACAAGGATGATAAAATCCATGAGCGTCTTCTAGGCTGGTGGCAAAAGTAGCAGAGATGAATGCACTGTCATTTCTTTTAGTTGTCATTGAAAACTGAATGCTTGAAATAACACCCATATTGGAATAAAATGTACAAACAATTAAAATGTACATGTGGTGTGAATGGGGATGGGGGATGGGGGTGCAAAGAAAAATAAAGATAGCATGGCAGCTGGCAAGAGAAACGTCTTCAGTATTAGTCCTATCCTTCAGTTTCTCTAGAGTGTCAGGACAAGGTCCGTCTAACAATGTCTTTTTGCCTTTTGTCAGCCATATTTCCATCTCTGCCCCTTCAGTGTTCTGATCTAATCCTCGTTATCTTCATCCTCCTCCTCATCGTCATCTGTTTGGTCCCTGGCATCAAGGTCGTCTTCATCTTCAACCTGTAAGGAAAGGGGCAAAGTCTAACTAGGGCAAACAGAGACAGAGTACAGCTAGGTGATTAAGACACAAAGCATGCTTCTGTAAGGACCGGGCACTAAAACCACCACCACTAAAACTAATACAACTGATAACTGGTTGGGACAGCACTGACATCCAGATTTACAAAAAACATGAGCAGGTACTAAAATGTTTTCAGTGTTCAAAGTCACATCATTGGTGCAAGAGAATCTTTTTGCCTAATCAGGGGTTATGCCACTGATTTCAGTTAAAGTTTTTGCACACATTGTAGGCTTTAGTAAATCTGGCCTTATACTACAAACAGAACCACATACAGGGAGGCCACTGATCTGAATGACTACTAAACCAATCTGTAATTTAAACAGGTGTGCTGCTTTAAAAAAATGCACTGATGTAAAAATTTCTTTTGACTGTGCTGCAGCTGATAATTCAGCAAAAACAACTCAAATGGCAAATTATATGGTATGGGTGTAGTATTTTCAAAAATGTTATTCTATCCATGTATTTCAAGGTCATTTAGTCGCCCCACAATTTCCCTCATCTATGCAACCTCTCAGGTTTCAAAGCAGTAACTACACTCAGGGCTGATAACATGATGGTTGGTGCTGAAATTCCAGGGTAAAATGTTTCTCTTTTAGGGTCAAAGGTGATAGTAGGGCTACCGTCTCTCCCAGGTCCTTAAGTCTCTGTTTCAGGCTGTGGATCTTCTGGTCCTGGTCTGCCAGCAGCATCAGCAGGTCGTCCTGCTCCTTCTTTGACTCTTGCACTTCCGTCTGCAGCTTTCCCTTCTCTGTCTGCAGGATGGCCACCGTGCTGGTGGCTGAGGCCAGCTGCTGCTCCAGCCCCGCCCGGCTCTCCGAAAGGCTCCTGACCTCCTCCTGGTCCAGGTGGTGAGGAGCAGAGGGGAGGAGAAGGATTTCACATTAAGTGACAATTAAAGCAAGATTACATTTTACAGATTATTTGCCAAGGATAACACAACAAAGTCATGGGAATGTTCCCACTATGTTCCTTGATATAAAAATAGATCACACAAAGTACTTTTAAACAGGCTGTCACTACATAAAAGCCTATGGTCTAAATATCATCAGGTATTTTTTGAGTACCCATTTCTTTACTTTTATACTACAATTGTATTTGATATACACAAATAACTGTTTTCAAACTCCTGAGTACCTATCTGACTTCTTACCAACTGTTGTGTTACTAGACTGAGATCACCCACACTAATTCTTGTACTGTAACCATGCCTCACACTGATATGATTTGATAACACACACCACATAATTTGGTGCCATATTGTTAATAACTTTTTATGTACACGACGAGACATGATGTTGAACTGAAGGATAAAAAGAAGATAGAGTACTGTAAGAAGCCTGAACTCCCTTTGATATCAAAGCCCCAATCCATCGTCACTGTTGAGAGCACGTCTCTTGTGACTGAGCAAAAAATTACAACTGTACTATGATTGATTTTTAATTGTAGATGGAAATATATAGCGTGAACTATGGCTGTCAACCCTCATTAGACAAAACTAGCTGGCATGAATGAGCGGTTTGGGTGTTTTCCAAGGTCCTCAACTGGCATGCACTCACTCCTCCCCTCAGTTATTGCAAAATATATGAAACAAAAACAGAGAGAGCTTTAGTGACAGGTGGAGCTATAGGTTTGCTGTACACAGAGCACAGATTGGGCTTTTAACACCAAACATCCAGAGGTTCTCTTTCTCTAGCCTTCCTAAAGGCTTCAGATGAGAACCCAGAAAAGGAAGCCCTGACATCTGATAAATAATTTAACAATTTCAAAGAGGGCAGAGACCACCAGTGTTGTATGAATTATACAAGGAAATCTGGGTGAGGCATAGAGTGCTGCCACACAGAGATGTTAGCAAACAGAAAGGGTACAGACCTTGAGCCTCTCTGTTTCAGAAGTCTGTGCTGCAAGCCTGCTTTCTAGCTCTGCCGTCGGGGCTGCGTCTGTCGAGCTCTCGCTGCTGGGAACTGAATCCAGGGGCTGGGAGAAAGGAAAGGCATTCATTTAAGTGTTCAATGTGCATGATGCTATTTTTATGCTAGGTTATCATATTTGGACAGTATTCACCCCAGCTTCAGCTCTCTTGAGCAGCTCTTGTCTCTCTGTCTGCAGCGTG
>OMLB01043665.1:0-20778 GCA_900302555.1 Myripristis jacobus | reverse complement strand
GAAATTTATAATTCCACTGAATTAAAAGTAAACAATTTTGTTTACAGTCTACCTTTGTGACTAAGATTTACCAAAAACATGACTAAAAGTTTCTATTTTAGGTGCTGTTCTGCAAGTAGTTAGCACACTTTAAGGCTGGTTTAAGGGTATCTGATTTTTGACACTGGCCAATCTGTCTTACCTGGTCTTGATAGGGCTGATCTCTTTGTAATAGCTGTGTATGTTGTGGTAGAAGAGGCCGACGATGGTGGTTTGAGCTGAGTGATGGAGGGAGAGAGAGCACAGTCAAAGGTGAAAGGTATAGGCAGAGGGCTGCAAATGTAATGGAGCGCTGCTAAAATGCTCACAAGGAAGGGAAGTTAATTAACGTGGCCTTGCTGCCTCAGGTTGGCACCAGCAGGCTAATAGGAGAACTGTAGGCTCACACAAGGGTGAAAGGGAGAGGGCTGCAAACCACGTGGATGTTGGGAAATCTTATGAAAGCTGAATGACTTAACCAGTAGAGTAGGAGGTCTGCACCCCTCCCCCTGCTCTGACCCATCATCCAGCTCGGTCCCACCTTAATACTGGAAGATAAACAATAAAATTGGAGGAAATCCTTGATGGTCTTGTTCCTCTTGTTAAAGGCCCTCTACCCCGGTCCACTTAGTGTGACAGCAAAAGCTGTTTGATTTCTAACAGATGTATGGAAAGCTATATGCTGTAAAACATAAATGTTTTTGACCCGCTAATGAATCATTTCAGCAGAATGCCTCCCATCAGGTCCCACAAGAGATCACTTGGTGGCAAGTTAGCATGTACAACTTTCCTAAGGAAGAGAAAGAATAAGAGAAAATGCAATAAAGTGTCTTAACACACCAATGTGTAGTGCTTTAATTGGGATATAAAACCTCCCCTTGGAGCCTTTCATGCAGGCAGCCAGGTATTCAGACCCATGAGTTAACTCAGTCCTGGCTCTAATGTGTCAGCAATAACATCTATATTCCATTTCTGATAATAGCATTTTAATGTATTATTAAAACAGTTTATTCCAATGTTAGTATGGCAACACAGTGCATGTAGGGGCCAGATGGAGCCGAGGGAATCTGACCTGAACACAGAGTCAAACAAACAGAGTTTTAATGCCCACCATAATTACTGCTTTCCCTCACTCCCACCATGGCAAAAAAGTGAGCTAAGTAAATAAATGAGTTCACTGTGTGAGTTAAAGTCTATTCTTTTTAATGAGAGAGGTAAGTGGAGAAAAAGTGCTCTCTCTCATTCTCTCTATTTTGAATAAAAGAATAACTGCCAACATTAAAGTCATAGCTGGATTTCTACATTGTACCATAAAGCCACACAAAAGCCCTCATGGTGCTCCTGTCCTACATTTTATGCTATGTTAAAACTCTTAAATCTCTGCATCATAAATTACTGGCCAATAACAAGAGCCTCTCAGTTGGACAATTTTCTCTTGGCAGAATCGGCGCAGGACTAATGTGGAGTATTCACACTCAACTTATAGAAGCTGCCACTCCGCGTGTTATTTTAGACTGAAAACCCTCAAACTGCGAAGTGTATGTTTTGTATGGAATAGGGGACACACAAAACATGTCATGGACAGGGAATGTGATGTGCGATGTTGACACAAAAAACTCACACTGCATGGTGAAAGCCTCCCCAGGAACTGAGATGTAGCTCTTGCCCTGCGTGGGGAAGCGGTAATGCGGCAGGTTGTAGTTCTGCGGGAACTTCATCAGAGAGTAGTCTGTGGATTCAGAGGTTGTAAAGAGCGAGGACTGTTGACTCCAAGGAAGAGGGGAATGGACTGGAGATCAACAGGCAACAGAGCTATCTGCTTTTTCATGGGTGGATCAAAGATGTCATGCAACCCTTGGGAGAAAGACACAAGCAAGCCTGTCCACTGGCAAACAAAATATTATGCAAAAAAAAGGACCCACACCCATGAGAGGTGGGGTGGAGGGGGGCTGACATGTGCTTATCTGACCCCATCTATCCTCTTGTCTTATTAGAATAAGAAAACGCATGAGGTCAGCTTAACGCTCTGTGTCTTTCTTTCCTAACCATGTCTTCCTCAAACAAACTACAACCAGTGAATCACCTTATCGAGAGCTGACATGATGCTGACCTGCAACGAGAGTTGTTCCGCCCAGGGAGATGAGAGAGTTCGGGCTGGGCTCCAGGATAGTCACCATGTGTTCCATCACTCTGTCCACTGTCTCGATCAGGCCGCTGACCACAGGGGTGGACTGCTGCTCAACAACAACAATGTCAGGGAATACAACAGTCTGGGTTGCTTCATCTTAAAATGTATTAACTAACCAAATCATATCAAATTTAAAAACATAAATTGTGATAAGCTCATGAGCCAAGAAAAAACATGCCTTGATTATTATTGTAAACATTTTGTGTTTTCTGTCTGAGATGTTTTTTTCTGCCCCATGACAATGTCATAGAGCAGACTGAGAAATTTCTTGAATCTGAACAGAGAGGGTGATCGCAGGGGACTTTGCTGAACAAGTCCAGCATTCTCATACACTGTGAACATCTGTTTCAGCTTGCTCACATGCACAACAACCATGCTTGCTCAGAGTGCCTGATGCACTGCAAACCACAACTTTGCCCAAAATGTCCTCCAGGCAATACTGTGCCTGCATGTGTGACCACCAAGCTTAGTTCAGGATTGGTAGACAGTACAAAGATGACACACATTTATATGCAAAGTATTGTTTAGTACAACAGTACAATCACAAAATTTAAACAACTATAGCTGCTGCCAGATGTTTTATCCCACTGCAGTCCTGTATAGTTCAATAGCTATAGCATTGCACTAACCCTGCCAGGTAGTATTATCCCCGCTGCCGTCAAATGCGCCAAAATATGTGGCATTAGAAATTCAAACCCATGGCATTCTAAAGCGCTTTGGATTAAAATGTTCATCAAATTGCATATGCTATGTTATGTCATGTTTGAAGATTTCACAACAACAGTGTGATCTCATTTACCTCTGGCATCCCTGGAGAAGACAGCACTTCCTCTACGCTTTTCAGAAAATCCTGGGTGGAAGAAACCGCACATAATGGAACAGTTGCATCATACGCACATGGGTGGGCACTGCATCTGAGTGTGAAGTGATTTTGCATGTGTATGCATGTTCTTCAGTGTCTTCCTCGCTACCTGAGTGAGGTTGTTGGCAGTATCATAGGGAATGGTCCTGTTGGGCAGGCGCGGGTCCCAGAAGCCCAACATGGGCATGGACAACGGTTCCTGGGAGCTTTGGAGTCCCTCACGCTTACTGCTGATGACAGGCGGACTCACTTCAGTGGCTCTCTGGGGAGGCAACACATCAGGCATCAAACAGCCTTTACTATCAAGAGATAGTTTGTGAGAGAGCAACGAGTTCCAACACACACAGGATGTTTAATGTGACTGCTGGCCTGAGTTGGTGGAATACTCTATGGACGGGACTTGAAGTGTTTCAGAGTGCTGCTCTTTCTCAGCTTCGTGCCCTACGGGGAGCCATTTTATGCGTAGTGTTGAACAGCTGTCTCTACTTTCTCCTTTTCCGTCCTACTTTTTCTACCTCCACAACGGGCCCTTTAATAAACAGGACAAGTCCATTCACATGTGCTCTCAATATCCTTTTTTTAAACCCCAATTCCTCAACCTTCAAAGAAAACAATAGTTTAATAAGAAATGAACTGTTCGCGTTTATGACGGTTCAAGCAAAAGGTCTCCACCTCATTTCCTGGATGACTTTTGTGCGTGTTTTGACCCAAAGGAATTTAGTCAACATATCTTACCAAACCATTTCTAAGTTGATACTTGTAAAGAAAATCTCGGTAGTTCACAAAGATAGCCCTAATAATGTTGGTTACATATTACTTCTAGCCTTGTATGACAGACTGGAAGGTGCTGAGTCAAAGTGAATAAACTCACAATTGTTGGCATAGTTGAAGTGGCTTGTTTGGGGACGTTGGGTGTTGTGGGAGAAACCATGGCTTGACCTGTGGACAGAACATGAAGGACTCTTTGAAAATGGGAAACACAATGGTGGCTTGTAACATGGCTGAATTTCTGTTGCATTTCCCCTGCTATAAAAGCGTTGGTAGATTTCCATATATCTCTGCTATAATGTGGCTCCATTTGTTCGGCATCCAATTTTAACAGTTTACGATGCTTGGATCAGGCTGCGCTATGTAGGGAGATAGATTATAACCTCCACAGAACTTTGATAATCAACCATATTAACACTCAAAGCTACTGTACGATGCTGAGAGATGCTGGACACATTTTACGTCCTTGTTGTCATTTAATAAAAACAGTCCTACAGCTACCAGAAAATGGCCATATATGGATGTTTATTACAGGTATCAATATGAGTTATTCCTGCTCTTCTTTGGTTCGCTGCAACATTTTATATGTGTGCTCTGGAGAAGTAAAAATATTTTTCTGTAACCATAACAGTCTTGCTCTTTGTGTCTGGTAATGGTCTATGAAATATATTGCTTTTGGTAATGGTTTTAAAGAAGAAATCAAGGCAGTGCGCTCTTTAAGCTTCACACATTATGACCAGTTGAAGCCCACAACTTTACCAGACACACAATGGAACAGACAGCCCACACCCTCACTAACCTGAATGATTCACATGCAACGAAAAAGTGATTCATCTTTTTCAGTAAATGTCATTTTACCAGGACAACATTTCCCAGGCTACCAAGGAGATTTGATTTGAGACATTATCATACAGAACAATCATATTTTCCCCAAATCTAGTAAATGCCAACATGATATTTTGTCTATTTATGGCACTCTAATACTGTCCAAAAAGATACTGTAGTCTATACACAGAGAAAAAACAAAAACACACAATTTGGTATTTGGTTTAGTCATAGTTTGTTATGATGTGTCATTTTAAATGAAAATGGTATGCCCCCTGCAACCTACATGCCTCCACACCCTGACAAATACTTATAAGGCAGAAAAATGTCAGACACAGGCACTTATATGGTGGAAGATCAAGAAAATGTTTTGTGCAAGAGGCATGTGAGACAATTTGAAAGGGGGTATATTTGTAGAGTTTAATGTCTTGTTGTCATGCATGAATGCCGTGGATGGAATGTAGCGAGGAAAAGGACGGAAATTGCTTTTTAACCCCTATCTCTGCGCAGTCAAGGGAGGAGAAATGTTATACCAGACATTTCATATCAGAAAAGTGAAAGGAAATGCTTTCCAGTGGACAGTGATGTCCTACCTATGGCAGCGTTGTAGTACTGCAGGATCTCAGTGGGTGAAAGGGCCCTTTCCCAAATGATAAACTCATCAAAGGCGCCTGTGACATAGTGGCCGTAACCTTGCTCATTGCCAGTTCCAATGACGAGGTTGGGGTATGGGTCGCCATAGTTCTCAGACATGCTGCCAGTGGGGTCACCAATACTGAAGGTGCCATTGATGTAGACCTTCAGACCATCTTTCCTAGTCCATGTAAAGAGAATGTGGGTCCAGAAAGGGCCTGAAGGAGGAATAATAATAATAAAAAATGTATTACTTTTAAGTAGCACTTCATTCAGGTGTAAAAGAAAAAAGCTTTACAAATGACAAACAAACCTAAATAAAAGATAAGATAAAAGGGAAAACAGAAAAAGGACATCATCAAAAACAGTCACTCAAATCTTGTTTTGTTGGTACACAGTAATGACATACAGACAGCTTCCCTGATGGTGACACAGTGGAACAAGACTGTTTTCTCCATATGTCTCTAACATTTTATTTGTCCGTTTTTGCCCTTCCTAGCCAGATCAATGCTGTGTGCCCACCAGGGCTGAGGGCCAGAGTCTGTTCTGGTCCCGCAGACTCCCCAAGTGATGTTTACAACACAAAATTCTTCAAAGAAGAAATTACTTCCCCTAAGCTTCTCTGTGGTAAATCGACAATAAGGGGAGCACCCAAGACAATACATTCACTGTCTGAAAACACTTCTGCCAGAGGAGCAAAACAGCCAAAACACATCTATGCCTTTGTGGTTAGCTCAAATATAAACCATATGTGCTGGAGACCACCCCTCACTTACACGTCTCCACTCTTTTTCTTGCTTTTTTTTTTTAAATTTCAATTTTTATGTAGACTGTAACATTTATACTCTCCACTGACGTTACATTACATCGGTCACAGGACATCTACAGGTTTCATAATCTGTGACCTGCAAAAGCTTTTTCTCACTTACATGAACCGAGAGACAGAACTAACACATTTTGAGATTATGTTGTGAAATTGCAGCATGTTACACTGTATGAGAACCAGATGATGTTTGATCTTCAGTAATTGAATGTGAAAATCAAACCTGCCCTCTGAGTTATGACGCCTCTTGAAAATAACCTTGAGTAATTGTAGCAAAAACAAAGATGACAGCAGTCATTTGAGAACATCATTTTTACTAAAATTCTGACCTGTAATGTTATATTCTACATGGTTCACATGTTCTCTCCCTCTCTCTCTTTCTCCCTCTTGAACAGGTTTAATCTTGTTAGAATACACCATGTTCCATTGTATGATGTAAAAAATCTTCGATTGTCACACTTTGACCCATGTTGCAATTCTCATTGCATCAGGCTTGTCTTTTGCAAATCACCAAAGCTGGACAACATTATCCCTCTTTAAGCAAGAAGGCAAATAAGAGATGACCACATCTGATTATATATCAATCATAATTGTATGTTTTGTGATACAAGAGAAAAATATTCATAAAATTCATCCTAGACTTGCCATATCAACTGTCTGTGGCTACATCTGGTTTAAATTCACCAAACCATGAGTATAATAGCATAACTTACAGTTTAAGGCTGAAAATATGAAATCCTCTCAGACCAAAACACATTCCTCATGGATGCATATGGGAAACTCACAAATAAAAGAACAGGGTGTAACACAAAAACACAGTCATACTACCTGGGGTGCTGATATTAGCCTTCCATCTCTTGTTATTGCCTCTGGTGTAAAACTCCACATATCCTCCAAAGGGATTGGCATAGACAGAGAAACCGTTGGAAATAACTTTCCCTCCAGACGCTACAGCAAAACGTGACTGTACTTCATGGTTCTTCCAAAAAAAGGAAAAGGTAATCCCTGCAATATTATTAAAAAATCATTATATTTAAAATGCCACCATATAGATTTTGCCACTTTATCATATGTGTAAATTGCTAGAATAAATTGCACTGTAATAATTGACAAGTTACAATGAAATTTGGCAATAAGGAGTGAAGTGGCTACTCACCCTTTGGGCCACACAAAGTAGGGTCACTAATGCAAGAGTTCTGGTAGCTTCCAAAGTGGAGAAATGTAGCACCGTTGTCTCCATTTAGAAAAATGCCCTTGTTGACCATTCCCTCAACAATGTCTGCAGGAAAACAAAAGGTCAAGGAGCCTTAAAATAGGGAGCAGCATGTCCTAAAACCAGCAGGTCTGCTTAGAGTTAGACATACTCAGAAAAGTCATCTCTCTGCTTTTCTAGTTATCCAAACTGTGTAAATACTGAGTTAATCCCGAATTATTACTGTCTTTCAGACTGATAACAGCTTATAATACACATTCAACAGTAGATTTTTTTTTTCCTGCGTTACACTAATAGCTGTACACTGAAGCTAGCAGGTTATGAGCTGTAGTTACATTCCAAACTTTAATGACTGGAAATCCAAAGAACAAATATAGCTGAAAAACAAAAACTACTCATCTCTTTCTGCAAATATGAAGTGCCTGTTACAAGAGAACAGCTTGAACATTCAGGTCAGCTCTAGTGAGCTCTATGACAATACAAAGAAGACAACAGAGGACAGCGGGTGACAATGCACAAATACATTTCAGTGAGCAGGAGTGATCCTCACCTACTGTTGCAGAAATGTTAGTGTAGGCAGAGTCATTGGTATACACATAGGAAGAGTTATGGGAGGAAGGGAGCACAGTGTGGTTGTGGATTCTGAGAGCTGGACAAACAGACAAAGAAGAGAAATAGTGATTGACACATAGACGCAAAACAGAAGACACAAGAGAACAGTGAGAGACAGACAATTGGAGCCAGTGGGAGGGATGTGGCGCACAGGTATAAGATAGAGTGATGCTGAGCTCAGTGCACGGTGGCAGCGCTCAAGGAGGTACGACACATTTCCCCTTCACCTGAGGACTTCTCCTAAACTCAGAGTGAATCACAAGAGGAAATACTCCGCACATCATTCTGAAGTCTATACCTGATCCCTCTTTAAATTCACATCTTGAAAAACTTCAGTTTCAGTGACTGATGTGGCTTTATAACTATGGATGGTTGCAAACTCAATGTGTGTGGGGGGGGGAAAGTAAATGTCTTTCGGGTAATTTGAAATAAATTTTACACAGTCATCAGTATGTTCTGTCTGTCCTTGACCAAACTGAAAACAAATCTGGAAGATTTGCATCACATATTCTAGTGCTGATCTGCCTCTGAGCTCTTTATCCCACTTTTACGACCTCTGAATTAAGAGATATGAGATGTAATGCAGCACTGCAAATCACAATAAATTACCTCACACGCTAGGCTTTTTGTTTTGGTATAACAGGCCTAATTCCAACATATAGGAGCTTTGATCACAGCACTACCTTTAAAAGCAAGTACTTGGTGGCTTTAGAACAGCAAAGTGCCGTGGCTGGAAGGTGGGTGGTGAACAACAGCTGAAGACCATGCGAACAGCAATGGAAAAAGACTGATATCTGCATGGTGCATTCCCCTGATTATATACGTGCAAGTGTATATACATACTTATATTACTTCCGTTAACATGACCTGGTCTGTTTCCAATCTGGTCCCACAGCTCATGGATCCCGTCCACAGCATCCAGAGGCCAATAATGTGAGGCCGTGGCCAACACCTGCAGGCCTGGATGGAGAGTTCGCGGGTAAACAAGAATCCAGAAGGGGCTTTTCCCCTAATCAAGCTCAATAACATTACTCACAACTTGTTATTTTCCTGGCGTCCTGCTGTAGATTTTTGGGAATTAAAAGATTGAACCAAGCAGCTGTTAAAGTTGTTTATGCAGACCTTTCTTTTTTAATAAGAACGGTAAACAAAACAATTAAATTTACTGGGCTGGAAATAAGCACTTGGCCAAATTTACATATTATCTTCACTTTTTGGTTATGTAATTTGTTACAGTGGTTCATACGTTGTATCTTAAAATTTTTGGTAACTTAGAACAATCAATCAATCAATAAAATACAGAAAAAGAAAATATATTTTGAAAATAACATGAATAAGTAATAAAAATTTCAATCACATCATCTACACAAAAATCAGTTTTCTTATTACCTGGATGCTTGAAAGGTTGTACCACTTGACCATAAACCTGTGAAGAAATCATAAATACTCATACAGGCTAAACACTTTTTTGGGGGGGTAATACAACAAGGTTATGAGTAAATACAGTTGTCTTAAATTGCATTTTATTTCTTTACTAGCTTACCTTAATACAGGAGACAATGGCTGTAAAAAGGTAAATTTGAAATAAAGATTCCATAGTTCTTTGAAATTTTGACTTCAACCATATATAGTGTACAACGCAAGAATTGTTAAATCCACAAATGAAGATGAATCCGAGAGGAGTCACTCATTATTCCAAGGTGCTGAAAACTGACGATCAGTCCATGTGTCCAATAAAATAATAATAATATTAATAATAACAACAATAATAATAATAAATAAATAAAAAGACAAGAGAAACAAAAAGGACAAGTTTAATCTTCTGGCATGCGGCAGAAAAAGTGCAGGAGTTGAAATTTCATGATAAGGTCTTTAGTCCAGAACACACATCCATGCAGAAGTTTGTAATCCGTTCCTCTAGAAGTGAACTTTATTCCTTGATGTGACTGCTACTTGTTTCTTGGAGTTTGTTCTGTGCCTGTATCTGGAAATTGCAAGGAGTAGAGAAATTCTCCGTGGAGGCGTATTGGGTTGCTGGACTGGACGTGGGAATTCAAAACGTGATGTCATTTTTGGATCATCTGAGGAGGGGCGTTAGAGCTGTGCGTAAATGGCATTTTTTGTGCGTAATTGGAGATTGCGCGGAGCATGAATGAGATCAGATTCTGCACTCTGTGGCCCAAATACAATTCAGAGTAAATAAAACAAAACAAATAAGCATAAACGCGAGCTCTAGTTACTAACCTAATTTGGATTTTGGCATAAGCTATTAAACAACACCCTGGACCGGAAACAAGCAACGGAGATGCTACTGAGGACGGGCTGTAATGGTCTGCTGGGACGCAGACGTGCTCTGGAGTCACACAGATATCTACAAAACTAATTACAACTTTTCCTGCGTCAGCTAATGGTTTGGAGAATTAAATTTCAACCACTCCTATTGCTACTCCACGAAAATAAACTAAATCCTAAGATGATTTTCAGACAGGTGCCACACAAATGTCACAGCACTACTGATAAATCCCCCAAGAATACTACAACAACATTACATGGAGGATTAAAAAAAAACAAAAAACACACACACACTCACACACACACAAACCATTACACAGTTACCTTAAACTTACCACTGCCACACTGTAGTCCATATACATATAATGGGGCCATAATGATTGCTTGTGAAGGTATGCTGCAGTGTACAGTGACATACAGGCCACAGCGCGCCTTTTTATTGCGTGAATTATTGCATGTTAAATATTGTGATGCCTTACATGTTATTCCAAGGTGGGGGAATTACTGAGGGTGAATGATAGCATCAGACAGTGTCAATACCAAGGCAACCAGCGCCACCCAGTGGCAAAGGGGCAATTGTTTAATAACCATCCGGACGCTCCAATATTTTATTAATGATACCATCTCATATAACTGCCTCTCTCTTCCACACACACACACACACACACACACACACACACACACACACACACACACACACACACACACACACACACACTATGTCAAATTAAGAGATAATCCATTGAAAGAATCAACGTAGTACTGCCATAATGTTCCTGTAAGGACTTAAAGTGTCTGTGGTACGGTTTATCAGTTTATTGATAGCTTACGGCAGTTTTATTCCTGATGGTATCGCTATCTCCACAGTTTTGATATTTCTGATATCACAGTTGTGATATCTGTACAATGACCATCTAATGTGTTATTGGATTTCTATCGCTATCCAATCCCAAGAAGTTGAGGGAGGACTCTGTTTCGCTCCCTGAGAGAGAGAGAGAGAGAGAGAGAGAGAGAGAGAGAGAGAGAGAGAGAGAGGCGTATCCCAAGCAAAGTGAAGCGCCTGTGGATCTACTATGGAGTCATACACACACTCGGTAAGAAATATCGAAATACAGCACAGCAGAGATGTAATAGACTTAAATTGTGCATGTCTTCATTGGAGACCAACTTTGACGGACTAAAACTTAGAATCTACTTTTGTTCTTCCTCTTCTTCTTCTTTTTTTTTTAACAGCGCACGTTGTCTCCCTATTCCAAGGACTCATCAAATTAACGCGGTCCTTGTATTTCCCAGTTAATCCAATATTATGTTCCTGCAGAAACTTGCAACACAGCTAAACTGAGACTTAAGCATCCGTGCCCCAATGTATACAGATGGAGAATTTCAGGACGACCCAGCCGGTGTTTTGCTAGAATAATCTGGTCAGACGCGCTGATCGGTGGGATGAAGGATCGACTGAGAGAATTAGCTGCTGTAAGTAAATAAAATCGTGTCCCTCTTTTGGTTTAACTGGACTGACTTGGACTGGACGCAGCAGTGACTTATTTTAAATCAACATCTCATCCTTACAGAGCAGAACCCAAGCAGAAGAGGATGTTGCAGTCCCGGTGGACAGAGATGGCTTCATGGAGAGCTTTTTCAGAAGGGTGGGTCACAGTAATGCCCTCCAGGATGAGCACAGGTTTGGGTAGGGGAATAATCCAAGTTATCTGCTCTGTGTTTGTGTGATTTATACCTTGATTTAGGTGGAGGAAGTTAGGGGACTCATTGATAAGATCTCCTACCAAGTGGAAGAGGTGAGGAAGATACACAGCATGGTCCTGTCTGCACCCAATCCAGATGACAGTAAGTTTGTGCCTTCAAGAAACATTTATGACTGACATAGAGATAATACAATACATTTGATGTTTTTGATTTATTTGCTTAGAGCTTAGTCATTTTCAGAGGTTGTTTTATAATGAAACTACTTGATAATTGACCCAGGAGCTGCACAGTGAGAATGCAACACGTCTTCCTTCTTTTGTTGCATTTCCCCCCCTATTGTAAATCATTGGCTGCCTGGCCGGAAACATAAAAAGGAAACAATCCTGCAGTCCAGGTCCTAAAACCATTTAGGGATGGGCTCTGACTAGTCCTGTTAGTAGCATATTCAGGAGTTTAAACATGCTGTGTCAGACAAAGCACATTTACTGTATTTACACGAAATCCACTAAAGCTATGTAACTCAGAGATGTGTGAAAAGGTCACATTATTTCTATTGGTTATACTTGGAGGCAGAGCTGTGATGCTTTACTGTTGCAGCTGTGAGAATCAATCGCTGGCCTTGTTCACAGTTGAGGCTGAGCTGATGCCTGAGGAGCCTGTCAGGACCCTGCCAAGACAAAGACCCTTCAGTATAATGTGCCACAGGCATCACCAGTACTACCTCAGCACCACAGGGATCAGATTATGTTTAAAGTAACATGTTACAGGAAGTGCAAACCTTAAGCCATATTTTCGATGATAAAAGCGATGATGTGGAATTGGTCACCAGGGAACGAAACAATTGGCCCGTGCTTTTGCAGTGTGAACTTGGCAATATTGCCACAGGGCTGTTGCCGAGTTACAAGATGAGGCCTAAATCCAATATTTACAGGAGAGAAAGCCACCGTGATTAGTTCGATTACATGTTTTTTCCTCACCAGCAAGCTCAGTTTAACATGCCCTCGATTTCTTTTGTCTAAGGAACAAAGGATGAACTCAACAGGTTGACCAACGATATCAAAGGGAATGCCAATGTTGTGCGAGCTAAACTAAAATGTAAGTAGACCCATAATATGAATCCACATATGAGACACTTCCTGCCAGATTGACTGATTCAATTATATCACATTAAATCTGTGTAGTGACAGATTTTATTTATAACACTGCTGTGCTGAAATGTTGTCTAACTCTCCTCCTCTGAAGCTATGGAGCAGAGTATGCCCAAGGATGACATCGCCAATAGAGCCTCAGTTGATTTCCGGATTCAGAAAACACAGGTCAGGAAACTAACATCAAACATCAGAGACTACAGGAGGGAAATGGGGATAACCTAGGTTTTACCCAGGCTGATCAAAAAGAGAGGATCCATTATTGTTCTCTAGAGGCCTTTACAGAGAAAGAAGAAAACTCAGGTGGTGCATTTTGCTATCTGACAACATCCTCTGTATGGTATTTTCAATAGTTTAAACAGCTTTAGAAAATGGGCCTGCTCTTAATGCTTCTGAAGTGTTCTGATAGGTTTAGGATGTTTTTTGTACCTGCAACAGCTAGGTTTGTCGATGAACACTGATGTCTATTTCCATCACGTTTGATGCAAGTAAAGCCACTGATGCAGCATACCTTTTCTGCCATCCACATGTTGTTGATTATGATATCACTGATTACTGATTTATTGTTTTTGGAATGGAGCTGCATGCTATTCCTCTCCATGATCCTGCCTAGTGATGGTATGACTGTAATTTTATTGTGTATTTATATGATTCTGCTTGTTGCCTATGCCCTATATAGATGTTGACAAGCAGTTATCCCGATGGGGAATTGTAAAATGTATTGTATTGCATCGCACTGTTCTAGACAAGGGCAATAACATTAACATACACCAGTGAAATCCCAAAATTATAGTATACTCTATTATTTCCTAGATCTTAATAGGACCAGAATAGGACCTCAGAGTGATTCTTGGATACCCTCTAGGACTGGCTGTTATCATTTAGCATCACTTTGTTGGTGGTAATATTAAAAACCTGCTTGTAGGCCACAAGTGCCTCTATAAATGTTTTTTTTTTTTTTTCCCAGTTTATTGATTGCAGCATTTGGTTAGAATTCTGTTAGTAAGTGCTTTGTCAGGTATTAAAACATCTGAATCTACACTGTGAAATGCCATTTTAAGGTATAGTCCCCTCCTCTGTCGTAACATAGTATTTCTCCCACATTCCCAGCACACAGTTCTGTCCAGGAAGTTTGTGGAGGTCATGACCCAGTACAACGAGACTCAAGTGTCCTTTAGGGAACGGAGCAAAGGAAGGATCCAGAGACAGCTGGAGATAAGTGAGTGACAAATAATGAGCCTGCTGAATCCACATTAGGACAGGAACTGGCAGCCTCATTTATAACAATGTTCTTTGACGATATCCTGTGTCATTTTAAACTCATTTAAACAAGTTAAATGCATGTTCAAAGCACTGACACCATACCATGATTCATACCATTTGTGCGGTGATGGAGAATAGTTTCAGCTTTTGATATATCACGTAAAACTGGATTAAAATATTAGTTAACTGAATCACAACTTTGGTTTCAATTAGTTTAGAAGTGCATAATTTGTGTGTGCAAAACCTCTAAAACTAGAGATAAGAGAGAGACAAATAAAGTTCTGGAACCCTGTTAGGACAGGAACCAGGAAACAGACCACACCCTGAGGCTTCCTCTCAGTTCCTGTCAACCCCAAACCTGCTGATAAATAGAGATCAGCTGCAAAGTAAATTTTCAGGGATCTTCAGGATTTCAGTTTGTCTGTTGCACACACAAAGTCATAATTGTTTCCCTGTTTTTAATGCGTTTTATCTGATCACATCCCTAGGTTAGCCTGGTGTTTAGATTAAACTTTAATTGATCTTGCTGTTCTAGCAAGTGGTTGTAGAATCTATTATAGAGGTCGGTAAATGAATAAGAATAGAGCAAAGAACTATTGTAACAGTTTGACATATCAAGTTGAAATGTAAGGCTAAAAATAATAAAATACTAAAAACTATGGATTCCAGCATTAACAGCATATGCAAAACAGCAACATTAGTATCTGAAGCAGCAGAGTCTACACGGACATAAAGACAATATAAGATTTCTCTATTATGGCACAAGTGGATAACTATAGAAATAAAGATAACAATGCAAGGAATATATGTGTATCAATGCGCATATACAGTAGATTTATTAAGTTTTGCTTTGGTTGTGGTAATTTGCTCAGTAGCCTATCTAACTTTTTTCTTTAGCTAGCGGCAATTTCATTTAGCTTTTCTTTGCAACTAGGCAACCAACTAACACCAGTTTCCTGAAGAACACATTTGAACCAAGACATTTAAATTCAAAATTACAGAGGCTAGCTAAGTACAAGGAAACTTTACAACACACACACACACATACACACATTGTATTATGCATATGAGAACCATGAGACAATGGTGGATGGCAAAAAAATAGGACTTGCTCCCAGAGTCCCTGCAGCCAGCATTAATGAGAGGCTCGGGCACTCCACTCTGTAGACGGAAGAGCCTGACACTGGAGACGTGTCGCTGTGTTTGTGTTGCCAGGGTAACGGGCAAAGGGCTCAGAGGCCTGTGTAACACTAGTTCACCTGTCCTGTATGTGGCCACATGTACATTTGTCTGTGCCGGTGTGAGCTAGGGCTTATAGCATTCATTTACATCACACACACATTTTTCTTTACTAGTTACTGATGATACGTAATTGTGGTGTGTTTTCCCATGCTCGCCAGGGTAGGCTCTATCTATCTTAGGAATAGCTGTTGCAAAACGCATGTGACACAAGCACCTGCACAGAGACCTGTCTCTCCAGGGAGGGTGCTGTGTGGCAGGAGGGATGGCCTCTGGAAAAGAGAGCTTTCTGTTTATAGAGTTTCAGCAGCTGTTCCTCTATGAGGAGTGCTGCGCTCCTTTGTTACTCAGGCAGCAGTCTAATCTTAGTCACAAATACAACCATTATTACCCATACAGAAACAAAACAACAGAGTGTGAATAAGCATCGATAATTAAACATTATAATTATCTCTTTGTTAGCCAAAAAAAAAAAAGAGAGAGATAGAGAGAAAGAGAGAATCCAGTGATAATTAGTGTGCATTATTTATTGTTGCTCTGGGAAGCTTTGCAAGGATAACGTTTCACTGCAGAATTTTGCAATGGATAAAAACTGCCACGGAAAACTCATAAGTTGCTATTTCAAAACCACAGATGATTTAAGTACTGTCAGCACGAGCCTTTGGGTGCTTCCCAACTTCAACAGCAACGCTTGATGTGTTTTACTTTTATGCCAGCAAGCACTTTGTCAAAGCTCCTGTCAGTTTTTTTTAAACCAGGGATATCTCATTTTTGGAATGAACTCTTAATTTACTGTTTCACTGAACAATAAAAAAACATCTCTCATTACTTGAGGGAAAATCACTACTCCTTGTGTCTTGCTGTGTCCCCTGGGTGGATAACAGAGACAGTATTTTTTGTCAGCTTAATCAATTAAGACACGATGAGGCATACTCCTCTCCTTATCAGGATTTAATACACAAACTTCGACAGCAACACCACCACCAAGTCCTTGCATTATCTCAGGAATATAAACAGACATCAGTATACTTTTACTTCTTCCCTTGCAGTGGCATTAATGGTGTTCCTCCTCTTCCAGCTGGAAGAGTGACCACCAATGAAGAGCTGGAGGACATGTTGGAAAGTGGAAATCCATCAATCTTCACATCTGATGTAAGTTTCCTCACACCCTTTCTAGATTTAAAGATATTTCCGCCATCTAGTGGTGAGAAGCGAGTCAACATCCTAGTGAATGTTTGGGGGAAATAACCTAAACTGCTGCCAGAACTGTGTTTCAACAAGAGCTGGAGCTAATTATTTGGGGATTTGAAATTTCAGTATCACCAAGGAGGAATGAGTGGTATGTTGGAAGCATAAAATGGTCTTGATACTGAGATGGTGTCTGATTCCCTTACAAAAACAGGAAGTCGGCTCTGCAAGCTCTGCTCAGTGTTACAAATTGTTCCACTATGTCA
The DNA here is from genome assembly GCA_900302555.1 of Myripristis jacobus. Taxonomy (NCBI): domain Eukaryota; kingdom Metazoa; phylum Chordata; class Actinopteri; order Holocentriformes; family Holocentridae; genus Myripristis; species Myripristis jacobus. The sequence goes on along the minus strand of OMLB01043665.1, from coordinate 3,736 downwards.
CTCTTTCCCCTTTTGCCCCTTTTCTTGTCAGATCATCTCCGATTCCCAGATCACACGACAGGCCTTGAATGAGATAGAGTCAAGGCACCAGGACATCATTCGTCTGGAGTCCAGCATCAGAGAGCTCCACACAATGTTCATGGACATGGCAATGCTGGTAGAGACTCAGGTAACAGCTCACTCGGAGGGGAAATTTGCATAGAACAAAGATACAGACTGCATCTTCCCTTTGTCTCACTCGTATTACCACAAGTGACAGCATTTGTTGCACTCGACAAATAAAGGCATGCTGACATTCTTTGATTTACAGGGTGATATGGTCAACAACATTGAGAAGAATGTCTCCAATGCGGCCGAGTACATCTGCCGTGCAAAAGAAGAGACCAAAAAAGCAGTGAGATACCAGAAAAAATCCCGGAGGGTATGTGTTCCTTCCTAACGCTGATGTTTTCTGGTTCACATAAACACTGTACCCGGCTTTGTCTGAAGCACAGCAGAAGAAATACAGGTAGACTGCACACAGAGGCTATTGCACTGTTCACTGCTCTTCAGGAATCAAAAAATATGATAGAAAAATGTCAATATAAAGAATGTCAAGATCTGAATATATTATTTTTTTATGTTTATTCAACCTTTATTTAACCAGGAAGCCCCAATGACACTAAAAATGTCTTTAGCAGGAAGCAGGAAAGCAATCTCATGATAAGCCTCAGTTAGCTTAGCTAATATAGATTACCACTTAAAGCTGTGTCTGTTTACTGTCCTTTTTTTTTAGTTTAATTCAAATAACTACATCTCCTTTACTTGGCAGAAATACATTATCGTTGCCTTTGCTCTGCTGATCCTGCTTGCTGTCATTGCACTAATTGTCGGGCTGTCTGTTGGACTAACCAAACCTCCTGTATGAGACCTGCTATGATCATTGCCCGAGGTAACAGCAGTTCATTCACATGACCTCCATTCCATGAGCAAAACACCATCATTCAGTCATTCATTCATTCTTCTAACAAGGTGAACATTTTAATGGATTTTTCATAGTTTGATACTGTTAGTGAACAAGTCCTCCCCACTCTCCTCTGCTTTTTTGTTTTTTTGGACAGAAACTTCTCTATCTTGCCATGTGTGGGGTAGCAAGTTTCATCCTTCTGCTGATCATATTAGTTGGAGTCTTTGAGTGATGGATTTCGCCATTCAAGACCTCGGGAACCTGACCTGGGAACCGGCTCACAGTAAGACTGCCATCCAATATCCACTAGCATTACAGAGAGGATCTCTTGACCACTACAAATCAAGTATGACGTGTGTGATCTACCTGTCTTTATACCAGTCAATATCAGACCTCATGCTGCACGGTTTTGCGAGGCTACTTCCAGGGTAATTCTATATAGCCGGATCACCCTGTTAGCACATATCCTTCACTGTCACTTGTGATACAACGAGCACTGACAGCATATCAAAGACATACCCTGGTGTGCACTCCTCACTGCTGCCATGTTTTCATGCTGCAACCGGATAATACTTCCATACTTTGTCTCTGACCCGGTATAACTCTTCACATAAAACAGAAGTTGTAATAATTGTAATTGTCGTTATCAAAGATCAGCTGTTTAATTTGTGTTGACCTGTGTAAGTGTATGTTTGTATGTTCTATATTAAATTAATGTGACACGAATGTAAAACTGTAACAGCGCGGGACTCCTTGAGACATTGAAAAGTCTAATGCAGTAAATTTGTACCCACTGTAAGCATTAAAGGTTATGCGTTAAAACCTGCAGGGAAAAAATGATCAATCAAATTGAGTTCATCACTTGATTAATACTGTTAAATCAAAAGCTACTGCACAATTATTATTATTGTTATTATTATTATTATTATTACTGTTGTTATTGTTGCTATTATTATTTCAAATTTTAAACACTGTCTGACCCCCAAAGTGCCTTTTTGACATTTGATATGAAGCCTTAATTTATTTCACTGTATCACAATCACAGTGTGTGATGACTGGAATATACGGATTGTGTAAAAGTCACGCTACTTTAGGACCACTGGCTGATGTTATTTCAAGAGCACACATTTTATTATTTTGATACAATGCATCTTGATTGTTTTTATGTCTGTTGCTAAGTTATATCTTGTATTTTATATTGAATCACAAGAATAATGTCTCTTTTAAGTGAAAGAATAAACAGTAAAAAGTCTTTTTTTCTGAAATTGTCCTTTCGTGCTCAAAGTGGGATTGTGGGACTTATTATTGCTCGATGAACTTATTATTGCTTAAATATCTGGATCTGTCCAGATATTTAAGTTGATTCCCCCTAAGCTGATTCTTCCTGTTTAAGGCCAAACATTTGGAGATGTCATTTGTTTAGAGGAAAACACAAGAAAAATGCAGGGTGCTGTTTACTTCTGGGCTAATGAGCACTTTGCAGAAAGCACTTGACTTCCGTGTAATCAGCCAAACAAGATTAGTCCCCACAGGGCATGTTCTTTTCTCTCTTTGAATTAGATCAAAGAAAACTTCTAAGGTGCATTTAGACCGAAATGCCAGTGAACATCCTCAAAATCTGTACAAGAGGATGCTTCCAGGTCACCTCACAAGCTATCCTAGATGTCGAGTCGAGTGATATTATGAACTATGATTACACTTGGACATGCAGATTTGATTGATGGGGTGAACAATTTATTTGGATGAGCAATGTTTGTGCTAATTTTAAAAATCACTGTTTTCCTCTGATTGTTAATAACTGCACATGGAACAGATATATTTTATGGAAGCAGAGGTTGCAACTAGAGCTATTTACCAGTACAAAAATAATAACTTATGAGTGAGGCATGGTAAATAATAAAAAAAAACATTTTAAGAACGAGGCAGCTCAACAGGCAACTGTGAAATTGTAGGTCTGATGGAGTTAGAAATGATCAAAGCCAAAACCATGGAGTAACTATTTGGCTGTATAATACACCAGCAGGTACTAAATGAGCCAAAAAATGATTCTTCCTCAAAACAACAATAACAACAAACATGTAGTGGCCGAAGTGGTTGAAATTCAAATTAGAGATGGCTCTGAAGTTGCACACCAATGCCATAGAAGAGGTGTGTAAATTCAGTAGGGCTATAAAGAAACAAAGAAAAGAAACTTATCACACTGATTGTAAACTTTATTGTACTCATCAGCTACTCATATTATTCTCAAGGTCACTAAAGGCAGCAGTAAAGATCACTTGAAACTCAGTGGGCTTTATAGTGACACATTACTGTCAACTTGATAGGAAGCTGAGTAGTGCACTATGAAAATAAAGTGTACATATACTGGGGCTCCATGATATGGAAAAACATATTGCAATTATTTTGACAGGTATTGCAATAATATTCATGATTTTGAAAAAAAAGTAAAATGAGGAAGATGTGATTTTTTGCTGGGAATGCACCACGCCATCATGTTTTTTTCCTTTTTTTTTTTTTAACATCCAGATAATATGATTTTAAATCCAGGGCCTCTTTGTAGCACCACAATACTTCATTTATAATGGTGCACTATCACATTTAACCTTTATCAAAAAAATTGCAGCTGCTGCGATTTGGATATCGCACTCATCCATATTGTGATTTCGATACAATTTCAATTAATTGTGCAGTCCTAATCAATACCATGTTGGTTGTTAAAACCTTGCTTACATTCCTGAGACAGTCCTGCTTCAGGAGTATCTGAGTCCCAAATCTTGGGGAGGGTGGGAT
>OMLB01043663.1:4224-31483 GCA_900302555.1 Myripristis jacobus | reverse complement strand
CTCCATCTCAGATGTTTCCAAAAATCCTCAAGGGATTTCATGTCTAAGCAAACAGAGTGATCCTGCCTGCTGCATTTTGGTCTCACAATAAGTCAAACTTCATTGTACATTGTAACCAACTGGCCTTCATTTTCCCACCTGTGTGAACAGTTTTTAGACTCCGGAGCATGTAAACTGTGTATGAGTGTGAAGACACCACACTGAGCTTACATTTTAACCTTGATATCCACTCAGCAACTCCACCCAGTAAAACAAACATTCAGCAGGGTCACTGTGACCCAGAGAGAGAGTGTGTGAGCGGGAGAGTGAGAGAAAGATAGTGTGTGTGAGAGGGAGAGAGAGGGAGAGAGAGGGAGAGAGAGATAGTGTGTGTGAGATGGAGAGAGAGATAGTGTATGTGTGTAAGAGAGTCTTCAGACATCATAACTAAAGCTGCACACAACAACTCCACACATCATCGGCTCCAAATCACAGCAGGCGATAACTATTTGAACTATTTGAACTGTTTGAAACTCCGTACCCAAAAGGTCCTTTAAGGTGATGCCAATAACCTGCACTCAGTGCGCTCATGTTTACCAAGGCAGCTGCTCTGTGATGTTTCATGCCACATTTATGAGAGACAGGGACATTTTAAGGTTGGTGTGTCCAGTTTTCTCTGGAATTTACCCCAAGTGACAGTCCAGCGCCTGAAGACATGAAATTCTCAGGCCATAAAAGCAAATAACACACATTTTATTAGTGTTTTACACAGTGATCCACCAGTGTGTGTGTGTATGTCCATTTCTCTGTGTGTGTGTGTGTGTGTGTGTGTGTGTCTACGCACTTTGTACTGGAAGAGGAAGAGGCCACAGAAGAGGCTGAAGAGGTCGGCGGTGAGCAGGGAGAGGTTGACAGATGTGGCGCTAGTCAGCTTCACCACGATGGGCATACAGCTGTACAGAGTGTACATACACACCGCATAACCGGAGAACAACACGCCTGCAGGGAGACAGAGCACCACACCGTGAGGCCGTGTTAAAGCTCAAGCTGAAATCCAGGATCTCCCTAATTTCTCTGCTTTGTCTGGTGGAGACAAGTATTTGAAAATAGGCTTAGGTACTTTTTTTGGCCCCAAACTTTGCCTGTAAGGCTCCACTGCCTCCAGAGAAATTTGAAAATTTGAAATGGAAATGGAATGGGGATAGTATTACAGAATTATATGGGAGACAAACTATAGTGCCTTTGAAAGGGCAATAACTATTATTTTTACTGTTTCATAGCACAAAACCTCCCTAACATTTGATAGGGTTATTAATCAATACCAACGATTGCTTGAACACTGATTACTTGATAAGATGCTGAGATTTCTGACATTCAGAACTCACTTTGTTGCTTTGTTTAGGAACAAATAAAAGAAAGAAAGAATGAAATCCCCACCTATTGAGAGTTACTAGACTGTCCCAATCCCCAATCTGATTACCTGCAGACTTTGATGACTGTCAAAGATTACTTAATACCACTTTAATAATGTTCATCTTTGGTTTTGAATGCTTAAAAACACTGATCATCTTCAGTCAAGTCATAGTCATAGATTTTTCTGGAATTTAAAAGCATCTTAATATGCATTTTGATATGCATCAGAAAAAATGGAACCAACGATACAATAAAGTCAACTTGCTAGTTTAGTCTGTGCTGTTTTGGTTATTGTTTATGTTTGTTATTTATACTTGTTGATTTGTACTTATGTTCCTTCACAACTCAATAAAAACTTAAATAACAAAAACACAAAGTCAACTTGCCAACTTGCCAGCTCCACTGGATGGAAGCAACTTCACTGCGCTCCAGGATCACCCTGGGTAAAAAAAAAGAAAAAAAAAAAAGAAGAAAATAGAAGAAGAAAATAATCATAATCATATTCAAGATGTGCTGCTAAAATACAAGATGTGCTGCTAAAATACAAGACCTGATGCCGAACATGCTCGCCCACACTTACATTTGTATGGTGCTGATGATGGTGCCGAACAGGCCGACCATCCCCAGGAACTCAACTCTGCTCAGGTTCTTCACCGTGTATTCCTGACACACGTTGGACACGGCGTACAGCGTGGCGCTGACCAGCACCAAGCCGTCACCCAGCAGGATATTAGAGGCTGAGAGCAGAGACGAGACGAAAAATCACCTTTAATTATGGACTGAGCTGCCAAACAAATTAAAGCAGGACTTCAGCCTAAAACTATATAATTTGTTTCATATTCACACGAAAAGTTGTCTTGTCTGGTGACAACAGTTTATAATCTCTAGAAGTTTCAAAAACTGTAATCCTTTCTGTCAGAATGGAGTTGTTGGAGACTTGGGCACACAGCAGCAAAACGGATAAGAAAGCATCCGTCTCAAACTGATATATTAATGCAAAATAAGTAAATAAATAAATAAATAAACTACTTCTGCCAGAAATGCATCATAATGAGGTTCAATTATGTGGCCAATGCCACACACTGAATGCCACACAATCGGCCAGGAGTGCTGCTCCTAACTGATGAGCAAAAGGCAGGCAGACTTTGAGAATATGTTCCAGATGTTTCATCTCCTTTTCGCTGCTGTTGGTCAAAGTCTCTGCTCATTTCCATTCTTGTAGAAATGGATCCGGTTGTTGGAACCTTTAATTTTTTGTGAAGCATGAGATTAAAACTTGTTCATCTGAAATTCAAGACAACACAGGGTAAGAGTAAATGGTGCAGCATATGTAGTTTTTGGGTGAGGAATTTAAGAGCCGACTTGACTTACTGGAGCCTTGGTCTCGTCCAGCCAGCAGGTCGGCCCCCACCATGGCCCCCACCCCGAGGAGACAGATGCAGACGGCTACGTAGTGGACAGGCCTGTAGCGCGTCTTCAACACACACCAGGACAAAATCATCAGGACGGGGATCACAAAGCAGTCCAGCAGCTGGAGACACAAACACAGCCAGAGACTCTGTTATTTACCACATGAGTATGTGCACTGAGCACATATAAAATTGTATATCTCTGCATGTGCAGTGGTATACACACACACACACTCACACACACACAAACTCCATGTGCACATAAAGAGTTTCATTTCAAAATATGATTTACACAATTGGAAGAGTGAACCCCTGCTCTAATTAGACAAGTTACAGCATGACAGTAAGTCAAGCTGTTGACCAGAGTTCAGAGGTTAGCAGGCAGCTAATGAGGCTGATCGCTTCTGCCCACTGAGTTTGAACTCAACACAGGGATTATTTCTGCCTCCAGAGCAGCTCTGTCTGCATATCCAAACTCTGCCAGCAACACAAACCCCGGGCGGGACACACCTGTATGCTGGTGAGTGTGGTGTACTGGTAAGCTTTAACCACAGCGTAGTTGGCCTCGACGTCCACCAGCCCCAGCAGCAGGTACTTCCACCCCCTGCTCCTCAGAATCTGAAAAATATTGGCATCCCCTGCGTTTTAAAGGGGAACAACCCAGAACTTCAGTATTCAAATGTGTTAATTATTTTATGAGAGCAGTTTTCTCCACTCCTGGGACATGATACAGCAACATGTGGCTCCATTGAGATTAAATGGAAAAAAGTGATGTAATAATGATGATGATGATGATAATAATAATAATCCATTTTATTTATATAGCATTCACACAAACTGCAACTCAAAGTACTTCACACAAAATATTAAAAATGCTCATAGAGCTTTACAGTTAAAAAAAAATATATAAAAGCATATAGAGATACAGCATGCAATAAAACATGGCTAGTCATCATAAAAGTCAAAAATATAAGCATCCTGAAGTTTTTCCTACTAGTTTTAGAGTTCAAAACCCTTAGCAATACTACTACTGAATGCAGCCTAATCCAAAACTTCAAATCCATGAAGTTAGTCGACCACTAAACTGTCATCGGAGCGTCTCCACACACCTTCAGCCTGACTGCATCACCTCCCTTCTCTAACCTGAGGTGACAAGTGGTCAGACTGAACACATAAAAGACGGGTTTCCTTCCAAGAAACATGCTGCAAACTACATTCTTTTAAAGGGGCATTACACTAAACTGAAGCGAGGACCCTGTAGACTCAACTAACACATGTGGAATAACCACATAATGTGATGGTTGAGTCTACATGTTGATATTTTCACCAGTTTTTCCACATTTATCACACTTTTTTGCAAGTTAAGTCTAAATGTTGCAGTTTTATTGTGAAATTTAGAAATAACAAACGGCAGAAGCAGCAAAGCAGAAGCAGGCTCCTCTTCTCATCTCTGCTGACTGAGCTTTGTGAAAAGTTCCACAATCTGTCATTGATCATGTGTTCTTTGTAATGGAGCTGATTTAAAATGTAGTGAAGGACAAAACTCAAGCAAAACATTCTGAAGTAAAAGTACAATTACTGACTTTAACAAATACTCCAAAAAGTACAAGTAAACAACAGCTCCTCACATGACATGAGTAAATGTGATTAGATACTTCCACCTCTGGTCTGTCTAAAATGGCAGTGACAGCAGCATTACGCTGCACATACATGTGCTCAGTGCTGAGTGTGTGTTTGGAGCGGCAGCTCGGAGCGCTGGTTTACCTGTTCTGCAGAGCAGCATGGAGGTGTAGGTGACGCACAGCAGGGCGTAGTTCAGGAAGCTCTGCAGCATGGGAGTGTTAACGTGGAAGTCTGCAGCCAGGTACTGCGAGGTGATGGCCGTCCCACAGATGAGCCCGGCCAGACCCTGACCCATGGCCACTGTCTTGGCCAACTGCCTGTTGCACAGGAGAGCACCAGGTTTAAAACTCACACTGTAAAGTGACACGATGAACAAATGAGACTGTCGCTGAGAAGATCAGCCTCCATTTTGGATTTGGCGGGAAATCTTCAGAGAAGAGCAACAATGTTAATGGGAAATGTAGTCTTTTTGACAAACACCAGCACTACAAAACACCACTGGGGTGAGACAGAGGTATCAATATCTCACTTATAGCCGTAGCTTTGGTTTATAGTAATTGTACCAAGGTGCCCCAGTTCAAGGAACACTCCATTATTTTGGTCCAAATCCCCTTTTCCCTACTTCCCCAGACTGAGACCAGATGTTGGACACCATTTTCACCTCTGTACATCCAGTGGTTCAGTTCCTATGGGGAGCATTTCCTTAAGCTGTCTTATTCACAAAGTGTATGATGTGCATTTGAAATACTCATCTTGGGATTTAAAAAAAAAAAGAAAAAAAAAAGAAGAGGGGTTTCAGGAGAAGTTAGATGGCTTCGGAGTATTTTTTTGACTCCCATAGACGTCAAGTCTTTATGCTAAGCTAACGCTACCCATATGAACTGAACCACTGAATGTCCAGAGGAGAAAATGGTGTTCAGAACGTTGGAATATTTCTTTAACAACAATGATATGTTGATTGAACTGATATGTTGAGATGTTGAACCTTTAAAGTAGCTCTGCAAAACTTGTTTCATCTGCATGGCCTTTGTGCTGTTTGTTTGTCTTTTTTGAATACTTGATTACATGTAGGACAACTGTCATTTCTACCACAGATTCAATAATTTCTTAACCATGTTTGTAAAGCTCTTCGGCTTGAGCAGATGTATGACATGTGGCCAGTAAATCTGAGAGTAAGTCTCAGAGTTTTGAGAAATATTCATTCATAATTAAAGTAAGTAAACTTTGTTAATAAGTGTGCAGTTTTTACAATATTGATTATGATTTTAAAAAGGTAATAAGTCACGGACAACACAGTGAGACCCTCTCAGCCATGTCTGAATTTGCTGAGAGTACAAGTGCTGTCTAACTGTTAACTCACAGCTGTGTGTCTGATTAGATACACACGGAACAAAATGTGTCATATTCCTGCCATGTGCACCATCACAAAATATGCAGGAGGTATATTTTGGTCCTGGAGGGTACAAATGACTGACATGTACCTTCAGTGACACATCGGTTGTCGTTAAGAAGTAAATATTGACTCTTTTGTTTGAAGAAAATGTGTTTTTCTTATTAAAAGTTAGTGTAAACATTATATAAATTGCTTTGGATTTGACCCACTTCAACCTCAAGCTGTTTCTTGTATTTTTTAATTCATACCACTTTTCAATGCATGCAACAATGTGTTTCCTGTTTTATTTCCTCCTGCTACGTTTTACCACTCCTTTTTTATCCATTTTCCGTAAATCACCCTGCAATCTTTGCTTTTAAATAAGCACCATTTAAATAAGTTCTATCATTATTGTCATTTATAATAAAAGCTACAGGTCCAAGGGCACATACATGCTGTAGACTATTTTCTCTCTTTTTCATCCTTTCTATCAACTCACCAGGTGAAAACCTCCTTCAGCTTCACTTTCCTGATCCTGCCCAGGAGTCCACTTTGGAGATTTTTTGTTTCCGTCTCCCTCAATGCATCCTGAGCCTGTTTACCTGCCATGTCTGCACGCCAGTGATGAAGGAGTCCTCTCACACTCTTCCATGTACCTGCTGACTCCTCTCCCTTTACAGTGATTGAGCTGAATGATTAACAGTGGCCCAGCGACAGGGCAAAGATCACCGCCTGTCTTGGTGTCTTTGTGCAGATACATCTGTGTGCTGCCTTCAGGCAAGTGAAAACAGACTGTAAGATAAGCAGTGATGATGAAAGAGGAGCTTAAAGAAGTCCTTGTCAGGCTTCCTTTGGTTTTCCATATCAAACTGCCAGTGACAAACAGCTGACAAACAGCTGATGTGATCCAATAAGACACAGTCACTCTCAGGGAGGAAGACGATGTGCTTCATCAGTGCCTTGACTTGGGCGTGAATGGCCACTCACCGACTACTCAGTGAGACAAAAGTACTGTAGAAAAAGGATTACTTGTATTACATTACTAGCACTTTCATGTGCTACCAATTAGCAACTTCATTAATGAACAACAGACAGTGGTATAATGTGATATAAGATACTTACAGTCTGTCTGTTAAATGACAATGTAATGTGATGTAACACACATGTAGTTAACACTTGGGAAAAAATCAAACAATAGATTCACCTGCATTTGGGGACTAGGAGGAGACACAGTGATAGCAGTAGTTTTTCCTCAATGAAAGTAAGAATACACAGCAAACATTATCTCGTTTGTTTGTTTGTTTTGTTTGAAAAAGCACGGCTAAAATGCCCTCGACAGTGCCAAAGATGAGAGAAAGAGCCCCATTGTCTGCCCTTCACCTGGGAAAAAAAAGATTGAATGCCCTCTAGGGTTCCCCTTCATGCAATAAATAAAAAACAATAATAAATTCTGATAAATGAGGTGCTCCTCTATTGGAGAAGTGCCGCCCCGGGGGATAAAATGTGATGTGTTGCTGTAAAGGCTGTCACTGCATGTGTGAGACTGTTGAAGTCTCTTAATGGAGGAGCCTCCAGTGGATAAAATGTGACGTGCTGCTGCAGGACAGGAGGCCTCACGATGGGAGAAACAGGAGGTTCCCCAGGAGCCTTTCTGATGGAGAAAACTCAGAAGGTGCCCTCTGAGAGGTAAGTTAAAAACCATGAAGAGCCCTTACAACAGAGACAAAAAATACCAGTGTTCGGCCGGAGCTGAAGCTCTCTCTAGCCTCCGGTCCAGGTGTGGTACAGGCCGGCTCTCCCACAGCGAGCCTGTGACAGCAGGCAAGCCGAGGCCACCAAACACACTGCAGAGGGTTTTCTTTACATTTTTATAAAGAGCCAATAAGTTAGGCTCATATCTTGATAGCATTTTGAAGTAATCTCTGCTGTAATCTGCATTAAGTCCTCTTTAGGTTAGTGGTTAAAATTTCCATCCACTCCACCTGTACAGGTGTTCAGTCTGCAGTGTCCAGCTGTCAGAGGGCTCCCACAGTCTGAGCAGTAAGCCTGCATCCTGCTGCAGTGTGGGAACACAGCTCACTGTCTTAAAGTTGTCAGCTTTTACCAATCACCAATCACCAAAGACAAATGTCTGTACACTGCAGGTGTGTTTATAGAAAGCTCGATCACATTTTTACCTGAGCTGCTTAGCTAGGGAGCCAGCTAACCTCACAGGTACCTCACTTAGCTGATTCTGTGCTAACCTCAGTTTGAAATCAAGCAGAAATGTAAAAATCCCTCCCTAAGGGAATTATATTAGAGTAATTTGCACCTATAGGACTTTAGGTTTGGTGTGAATTGCTTTTTCACTCAGTTTAAGAGTGGGTTCAGTGTTGAGCTCCCCTGTGGTTACAGAATGCCAAGGAGAGAGAGAAAACTAAGACAGATTCACCAGTAGCTCAAAACTGCAGCCTGAGGCGGCTCGTCTGTGACGGGACGGCTCCACAGCTGCAGGCTGCACGGGGAGGGCTGGGGATACAGATAAAGTTACGTACAGCTGGAAGTCCTCCCGGCTTGTCTTGCAGAGCCTTAGTTTAGATTACCACTGGGAGTCTGGTGCATATTTATCAGTAAGAACGCTCATTAAAAAGTGCCTTTAACATATAAAGGCATTGCCTAGTTTTTATATTTGGGTTTGATAATTGGAATAAAAAAACAAGGTGAACTCTACCTTTAAATTGAAGAACAACATATCTTGTTTGCTTGATGTTGAGGTGACATAATTCCATTCAAGGCAAGAGGGCTGCTGGTAGTGCTGTGTTCATTTGTAATACACTTATAACACAACCTTATATACAGTACAATGACATTCCGTTATTATAACATAAATATTGTTATTTATTCTGGATGAAGACTATTTCATCAGACATGATGCATCAGAGTTTCTTGTGTGCTGGTGGGACCGCCTGTCCTGCAGCAGGCGCCCCTTTTTATTTTTTGGCTCCTGCCCTTCAAACAGCCTGAGTCTGTCAGTGCTGAGGCTGAGCAGAGGGGCTTCGAGAGGAGAAATGGGAGTGGGTGTCTTGGAATGCTTCTCTCCACTGATCATCTGTTTTCTCACTTTTCAGCAAAGCAGTTAACCAAAATCATCATGACTTTCTCCCTCCACCTCCTCCTCCTCTCCGTGTCTCCAGCAGGGGGCAGCAGTGAGTGAAATAACGTCTGCAGGATACAATAAAATCACACAACCAATATAGAGTGTATACATAAATAATAGGACTACAATTGTTCTGTTTAGTGTTTTTCTATGCAGGGAGTTTTCCAGCAGTGGATGGTAGTAGTATTACACAGTAATGCCCGGTGGATGCAGAAAAGTGTTACATCAAGCCATGATGACATCAAAAGTCACGTGACTTTTGATGTCTAACTTTATGGTTGGATAGAGTCAGCCTGCTATCAAGTGTTTAATCTAAAGCAGTGATTCCCAGAATAACGTTCATGTTATTCCAGGCCGCAGGGTGGGGAATGGTTAAAATAGTTAAATAGACTAAAGAGAAATAATTAAAAACCTGCAGGTGAATAGTGCAAAAGAGAAAAATACAGCAAAAACAAACAAACCAAACAAAAAAGAAATGTTAAATTGAAAAATCCAAGTGTATGACAATTAACTCAAATAAACACTTTGAAAATGCTGCATTCATTCATTGCTTTGACAGCTTTTTTGTTTTGTGAGGAAGAAGTTATTGACATGTGTTGTTCCACTTCCTTCAACTGAGTTTTTTTTAGAGGGAATTGTTGTGGCATAAGGACCAAACGTTTTTTCAGTCATTGTTAATATCAAAATGCCTCCAATAAAAAGTTGCTGTAGCATTAGAAACCATGCTGTCTGGAAACAAAGCTCTTATTTTGGAGTTCATACCGTCATTAAGGAAAACCAAACTCTACCTAATGGAGACTGCTCTGGGTCAGGGGGTGACACCGACGAGGGTTAACTCTCCTAAATAAAATTTTGCCAAGAAAATTATAATAAAGGCCAGCATCAAGTGGATTGACATGAAAAGGTGGTGTGTCTTTATGTGTGTGTGTGTGTGTGTGTGTGTGTGTGTGTGTGTGTGTGTGTGTGTGTGTGTCTTTTAATACCAATAATATGCTGACTTAACTGATTAGTTGACATGTTGAACTTTTGTCTTTTATCTTGTTCCCCTCTAATATTGGTCTCAAGTTCATTTGTTGACAACTGTATTTTCTACCATACGTTTAACCATATTTTAGCCATGTTTGTGAAGTTGTTAGGGCTGAGCGGGTGTATGAAATGTGCTACATAAAACTGATTTGTATTAATAACAGCAGCAGACTGCAGGGGTGACACTTTGTAAACTGTCCATAGGAACATAAGAAGAAAAACTTCATGTGATTTCTTGGTGTGTGTGTGTGTGTGTGTGTATATCTCGCGAGATTCTGCGAGGTGATAAGTTGAGGAAACATGGCGACGTCTAATTTGTTAAAGGTAAGAAGCAGTGTAAATGCATCGTGTTTTTCCACACTGGCGCACGGATTCACATACTTTACCGTCCCATATTTTGCATGAGGCCGGTGGAGTGAGCGCTGCAGCGGGTCGTCGCCGCTCCCGGTGGCGGCGGCGGGCAGAGCCTGAGCCGCAGCAGACATGTAGAAGGTCTCTCTCTGGGCTAAAGCAAGCTAACGGGCTAGCGTCGTTTGCTGGCTAGGCTAGCAGAGCCGGCAAACGTATCTTCTCTTTAAAAATAAACCTGCTAAATAAATCGTCAGTGCTGTCAAGCCGGTTTTGTGTATCGTCTTTGTACGAGGCTTATCTGCTGGCGCCCACGACTTGGCTGCATGTGAAGTTGGGGAATGCAGGTTTTCTCCAAACAGGTGCTAAAATGATTAGCTAGCAAAATAATTAGCCAGGTGCCTTCCAGGCTAACAGGGAGTTTGATTTGACAGCCGGCCCGCCCCTCCTCCTCCTGACAGCCCGACCAACTCCGCCGGTCAGCTGGAGCCTCTGTTTCAGGCGCTCCTGGTTTCACACTGCAGCGCTGATAACATTTATTTCAGAGCAGATAGAGGAATATTGCACAATATGGTTTGATTTCATGTGCACTGTGATTATTCATTCTCTCTCTCTCTCTCTCTCTCTCTTGCACAATGTGATCTGTATGTATGAAATAAACATGCCCTCCCTCTGTACACCTTCATCTCTCTCTTACCTGTCCACCTATCCCACTTTCACCATCTGCTTGTTTCCTCTCACTCTCCCTCCCTCTCTCTTTTTCTACTCTATTTTTGTCCACCCCGATGTCTCTGCATTTTCCCTCTCTGCCTCTCTCTTGCCTCTTTCTGAATGTCTCCCTTTCTCTATCTGTCCCCCTCTCTGTCTCTCCATTTTCCTCTATCTGTGTCCCCTTTATTTTTGTTTTTTTACTCTATTTTTGTCCATCCCAATGTCTCTCTGCATCTTCCCCCCTCTGCCTCTCTCTTCCTGTTCGTGTGTCTGCATCTCTCTCTTCCCTGGCTGTCTTTTACAGAATTTCTCTCTCTCTCTGCAGAACAAGGGGTCCCTGCAGTTTGAGGACAAGTGGGACCTGATGCGGCCCATCGTTCTCAAGCTGCTCAGACAGGAGGCCGTCACTAAGCAACAGTGGTTCGACTTGTTCTCGTAAGTGCTGCTCTTCATTCCAACCCTCATTTTCCTGTTGCCTTCACCTCATTTCTTCTTACCAAAAAGCCTTTGCAACCCACTACTTTTGCACAGAGCGCCAGCACTTCATGAAACACCTTGCTGCCTGATTTGAGGAAGCAGCCTTATGCTACAGTCTCCACAGAGAGACTGGTGGTAGGCTAGTTTGTTGTTGAGTTTTGTGATGCATTTATGTGTATAAGAATAACACACTTGCAGTGTTAATCCTTCCACTAAAAAGTTGTTTATCTATATATCCATATTGGGTGGATCCTTACATTTTACCAGAAAGTCATCATCAAGAGGACTTAAGATGATTATGTGATTCTTGTCACATGACTGTGTTGCTTTGCTGCGAGTGTATGAGAGCAGAGGGTGTTGTGCATCAGCAAAATATGTCCCATGGGAACCACTTTTTACAGTGCACATTTCCTCTGCTCAGCCCTATCATATCCACAGCTATGCAGTGGGGCAATAACTAAAAGAACTTTTAAGTATGAGAAATTGAGAAAATAGTTTAAGTAGCTTTAATGATAATGTCACCATGTTATAGTTTATCATCTCTCAAAAAAGAATACATTTTCTCTCTCACTTCCTCCATAAAGAGGTCGAAGGTCAGACGTTGCTATCGAGTCCTGGAGCTGGTAGGGATTCGGTGTCAGCTGAATGACATTTCAGCAGTTTGGATGCTTTGTTGAACCCACATTCTCCTGTTGAATCAAAACCTTGATAGCTGGGCAGGTATTGGTATCAAAGTCAAAATGTTGGTGCTGCTACAGTAGCATCCCCAAAGTATTTTGGACCTTACCTCATGCTCAAGCTTTGGGATTTTGGGACTTAATTTCCAACTGACTGCAATTGTTGGTACATCCAAAAATTCACATGCAAGTCACTATTTTATCTTCCAGCCAGGCTGTTGGAATAGAATAAGGACTCTACAGCATGGAGTGAACCCAAACAAAGTAGTCACAAGTAAAATTTGCTAATATCAGTTAAATTTTCTGCTGTGATCACAGTTGGGATAAGCTGTTTTCATACTTCACGACTCATCATAATTCCCAATTCTCGGTATCACATCATCATGTAAACAAAAAATTCAGAATGTTACAGGAGAGACTGACTTCGTTTATACTGAAAACCAACAATAAAATGGGACGAGCTGTGATCATGTGTCTGTATCCCAGCTAATGTTGCCACATCCAGGCTGTCACAGTCAGGGATTTAATACATGAAAGAAGAGCTTTGCTGGACTCACAGGAAGTTCATATGAGGTTTACAAGCATCAGCTGGAATGCCTGAATGTCCTTAATGTGTCTACATGTAAAGACACTGAGTAATGGGTGATGTATACTGTTTAGAATTTCAGATGTAGTTTTTGTCCAGGACAAACGTCAGTCTTTGCCGTCGGAAGAGCAGAAGCGTTTAATCCGCTGAACCCCATGCCCCATTGCTCATTTCCTGGCAGTGGTCGAGGGCTGTGTGACAGTATTTCTTAGTGACTTCACCTGTACCAACCAACCAAGGCATTTGAGTAGATTATATTTATTTGTTGGTTAGAATTATAGCAATACGCTGATGTTTATTTTTCAGTGTTTGATGTGTTTCCTTTGTCATCCTCATGTCGTAAAGACAGAAAAACAGCTTGAGTCACAAACCTGTTCTCTCCACAACTTTCAGTTTACCTCTCATCTCATGAATTACAGGAAACTGATCCGATTTCTCCTCGGTGTAGTTGTGTCGTGTCTTGCTCAGAAATGACCAGGCCCTCTCACTACCCAATAGAAGAAGATTTGTTTTTTTGTTTCTTAGTAATGCTTCTAGGAGCTCTGCTTGCATTGTCTGAAATACAGTTGTTCCAGGAATAGCTTTATTCTTCTCAGAATGACTTCATGGATTAAAGGTGTCCTTTGTTTCATACAGAGTAAGTTTCTTGTAGCATCAGCACTGGTTCATTTGTTGCATTTCACTGAGAGAGGAATTTCCCACTGCAGGGGTCAATACTACAACAAATAATACTACTGCTGGTGTTTAAGATCCTGCTGTCTATCAAAAAAACTTTGATTACTTTGAACAGAGACTGCGAGAACAGTCTGCTCACAAGCCACAGCATGCTATTTCAGTGCCTTGCAAACGCACTGGGAATAGATGGCTTAGATTTGACGTGTGTTGTGCTTTACATAAAACTGCCACACAATGTGTGGAGATTAATGAGAGAAATATGTGGAATGCCAAGCTCATAAGGTGGGGTGGAAGTCAGTCTTGTTTCCATAGCATAACTGACACAACTTGTTGTACAAGTGCTTCTCTTAATAGAAGGCTGGCATCCACAGTCTGTTTAAAATGTGCATGCTAAAGCTCTCTGATGGCTGGCGCCCAGTTTCATTGTTCAAGCATGATATCTGCCATTTGGTGGAGTTTGTTGTCCAACACATACATTGTTTATCATTGTTGGGAATTGAACCCCTACTTCTGGCAGTGTTGGTGCTTTGCTCTATCTATCTACACACGAGATGGAGACCTAAAGCTGCGATCATATCAACTTCTTTTTTTCCTCCTCCTTTTAAACTTTGCAAGGAGCATTACATCATTCTTGTTGCTATGCAACATGAACTTTTACAACAACTTGTAAGCTGTCTAATTAGTTTTAGGTAGCTAACCCGAAGTAACAAAGAGGACAGTGTTGCTGAAAATAAAATGTTGAGAAAGTCAGTGTTTTCTCTGCCTGCTCCTGTGGAAGAGGATGGGAAGATCATTTCAAAATGAAGGATGTAGGAAAACTGAGTCATGGATATTTCATCATCACAACCAATAGCTCCACCTAGATAGTATCCATTTCAGATTCTATTTTTGTTTGGATGTAATGCACGATAGGATGCAAGGCACATAGTTTGGGGGAGGTGTGCACCCGCTGTAAACAAACTATTGAAAATAAGTGAAAAAAGCAATGACTGCATTCAGAAGAGAATCCTGTGTGATCACTGGCCAGTCATGGTGGTGTTAGGTGCTTGCTGTACGTTACGCTACACAGGGCAGAAGAACACCCGAGCCTCAAAGTGTTAAGGCTTTGCTCTGAGAGGATTTCTGTATCACTGTGCTGCAGTAGAAACCTCGTCCTGAACTCTCTGTTTTATTGCCTGCCTGCTGTCCTCAGCGCCTTGTTTCTGTGCAGGCTGTGACTTAATGGTGTTTGAAACTATTTTAATCTTCCAGAGATTCTGCTTTTTTCGTCCTTGAATTAAATTTTGTTGCTATGAAATATTGAAAAAAAAAACTCAGATTGGCCCAAATTGTATTTGTTGCCTGGCAACATTAGCTTATTGAGAATTCTATCAGGAAGTACCAGGAACTCCCGGAGTGCTTCAGTTTTCACCAGCAGAACTCTGTATAGATGTCTGCAGCCTCATCTAACATTTACCACAATCATTTATTTAAAGGCCACATCACATATACCTGTATTGTTGTACACAAAGCAAAAACATCAAGTTCTGTTTCAATTTTGGTTGTACCAACATCGTGCTGTAAATAGCAAATTCAAATGTCTTTACTGTGTCTTACAGAGATGTCCACGCTGTGTGTCTGTGGGACGACAAAGGCCCAGCCAAGATCCACCAGGCTCTCAAAGAGGACATCCTAGACTTCATCAAACAAGCACAGGCAGTAAGTGTGTGTGTGTGTGTGATTTTACTCTGCTTTTCTCTGCATGTTTGTATGTGTGAAAGCGAGCAGACGGTGTTTGCAGTATGATTATGTTACAGAGATTATAAAACCAAAACAGATCAATAATAGCACACCGCACTGGGTAAATTCTCTTGGGTGAAGGCTCTTGGTTCACTGTTACTAGATCTAAAATTTTCAGCAACCTCAGGCTACATGTCTGCTGGGAGCTTTTCACTATAACACTGGCTTCTTTGAGCTGAGCACCATGAGTTCAAAACATGACAGCTTTTTGTGAAAGGCTGCTGGACATAAAACAGGCTTGAGGAGTCCTAAAGTAACAACAGCAGCCACAAACAGCGCGTAGTGCACTTACAGCTATAGCCACTGATGAAATCTTACATTTTATTGCATGTTTGCTATACCACTGCTGCATGGCTGCTCAACTTTTAAGAGGAACTGTTTGGAGATTCATTTTTTTCCTTTTCATACATGAGAAAGTGTTTTAAAGATGACTTTTATTTTATAATAAGTCTATTCTGTTGTATTTACAACTTTTGAGAGAGAACAGGCTGCAGCTGCTGAAGAACTAGTTTAAATTAAAGTGTATTTACAGCCCTTCATGACTTAAAGCGGGCCGTAGAACCTGTTAAAAATCTTAAAGGGGTTCACAGGTCCACAGTTTATAGGAAACAAAACTCCCAGTAGAAACACAGTGCTAGTGGAGAATATATACAGGATGAAGGAGCTTTTGTGACGGTATTTCAGGTCATGATTATTTTGGCCAAAAGAATTGCGACTCATGATATTACCTTGATAATCATCAAAATATGCTTAAAACTCTAAAATAAAAAAAAAGGCACTAAAATATACTATAAAGACCTTAACTAACATTTTGTGAAGAAGCAAATAGTTTTATTGCATCACAAATAGTACACACAACTTTTTTTTTAGTGACCACCCTTTTTAGTGAAAAACAAACAAGAACAGATTCTGGCCAACCATGCAATAATATAGAACTGTAGTTTAGCAAGCAAGACAGCATTGTCATGTCAGTCATGTGAGGATATTAATGATTATCCTGATTTACAATTATCCCAATAATGGAAATTCACCATTTATTGCGAATCATGATAAAATCCTATATTGTCCCAGTCCTGGTTGCCTCTGTATCTGTTTGGCTCTGCAAGCTTTAAATGAGGCACCTGGTCTACCCAGGGTGTCAGATATCCTAAATAGATGTATCTGTTTATCAGAAATTGTCAGGATGCTGCTTTCTTTCTTGAAAAAGTGATTATTTATTTTACTGGAACCACCTGATTAAATAAAATAACACTAGAATCAATGCTGCCAATAACCAATCAGGGTGTGTTGCAGGATTTACCTGTTGTCCTGCTGTTGTAACTTTTGACCTGTTGCTTTGTTGCCATGGCAGCGGGTGCTGAGCCACCAGGACGACACAGCACTGCTGAAGGCCTACATCGTGGAGTGGAGGAAGTTCTTCACCCAGTGCGACATCCTGCCCAAGCCCTTCTGCCAGCTGGAAATCACACTGATGGGCAAACAAGGCAGCAACAAGAAGACCAACGTGGAGGACAGCATCGTACGCAAGGTGAGTCACGACAAGGAATGGAAAAACTGAGGAGGATGTAGAGGGAGAAAGGTAGAAAACAGCATCGTGTGCAACAAAGAGAGAGAGGAGGAAGCACGAGAGGTGAAAATATCAGACGTAAGACATGAGAGGAGGCGAGAGTGTGAGGATACAAAGAAAACAACAGATTAGAAATGTAAGCGGAGGTGAGATGTGAGGATCAAGGAGGAGCCAACATGGAGGACAACATCATATGCAAAGTGTGAGACGAGAGAAGAAAAGAGAGGACATATAAACACCAGAGGAGAGGAAGAGGAGGGAAGCTCAAAGGTAGAGAGATAAGGAAAACAAGGCAGCAGCTAGAAGGCCAACACAGAAGGCGGATCGTTGGTTTGCAAGGCTGGAGGTCAGGGAGAGGGCAAGGGGAATGTTTGGTGAATGGGAACACATGCAAGATGACTGACATTCTCAAGTACAATAAACTCAAATATAACAAAGATATTTCTATTGTCCATGATCAATTCTTCACATTTTAAGCCATTCAAATCCCTGCAGCTCTCAGCGCCACTGAAACACATTTCCAGTTAGAATGCTCGCTTATGTAATTCCTTTTTTTGTCGCTTTTGTTCCTCTCCTTCTTCCTTTGTTTTTACTGTTTTGCTGTGTTAGCTGTCTTTTGCAATGGAAGAAAGGAAGTTTCTCGCTGTCTGATGGCCTTTCCTCCACTGTAATGCTAAGCTAGAGTGCACACAGCAGAGGCCAGCTGCCCTGTTTGTGCACCTGCACGCATGTTACTGACACAAAAGTAGGGACACCTTCTAATTGTGATTGGGTGTTTTCATGTGAGACAAAAGGATTTTGACAAATCAGAATACAGCCCAGCAAAAGACACTAGCTGTATCTGACATTTAGTGCTCTGTAAACTACTTTAAGATGAACTCACATTCATTTTAACCATGTAGCTGACACTGTTGTCCAAAGAGACTTACAATCAATGCAACAGGAAAAAAAGCCTTAAATCCAAGATCTTCAGTGTCAGATACAGCCAGTAGTCCAGAGTGCGAGGGACTGAGCCACAGTGTCCCATTAACCTCCATGTGCTCAAAAAAAGGCAAGTGTGTTGATTCAAGCAGAGAACATCACTTAAAAATTAGCTAAGAGCCCCAGAGCAAAATGTGTGGAGTTGAGAGCAAACTAGAGTGAACAGGGGAGGAAAATGTGTGAGAGGAAATATGATTCAGTAGAGAGGGAAGAGGTTTTATTAAAAGCACTTCATAAATAAAATGGACTTGACATAACTATTCTTGCAGATGGGAGGAAATGGAAGGTAACTTTAATCAGTTGAGATTTTTTATTTGAAGAATTTAGACTGTGATGTCACACACTCGATGCTCTTTTATTACCCCCCTCTCCCTTTTCCCTTCCCTGCTCCAGCTGATGTTGGACACGTGGAACGAGTCGATCTTCTCCAACATAAAGAGCCGTCTGCAGGACAGCGCCATGAAGCTCGTGCACGCCGAGAGGCTGGGAGAGGCCTTCGACTCCCAGCTAGTGATAGGAGTACGAGAGTCCTACGGTAAGAGAGGGAGAGACCTACACAGAGACTGAATTAAACACACAAAAACACAGAGAAACACATCCAAATACACTGTACATCAGGGTGCCTGCTCATCCTGAAATGTTTTGTCATATTATCAAAGCTCAAGGCCTTAAAAAGGTCTTGAATACAGTTAAATTAATAATTAACCTCATTTGCACATGAATAAATGTCTACATAAATGAGTTCATGGAAGCTTTTGCTTTTGTTGTCTCGTAGCTCTTTCTTGGGACAAATGCTCCTCTGCATAAGAAGTGATAAGTTTTATATTTCCAGAGCAGCAACAGTGTTTTGTTCGGCAAAACTGAAGAGGTAGCGCTGGGTAGTCAGTATGAGCAGCGATAGCCACCGTGGCTGAACAGACAAAGAAAAAAGAACCTCAGAGTCCATCAACATAAAAACCCAATGAGAAACACATCACAGCCCCGCCCACACCGTTTGATTGACAAATGGTCTCTGGCAAGGACAGTGCAGAAGCAACACAGAGATGAGAGCTGAGGGACAGAGATGGAGACAAAATCAAAAAGACGACATCCTTGTGCATTACAACTTGAACAATGTTTTGTGTGGAGAAAGCCTAGCCATGTAGGGCTGCACTTGTTTTCATTTCTCTTCACTCATTTCAGTTGGGAAATTGGCCTTATAATTCTAACTGTCATTTTCAAATAGTCTTGAAAATCTAAAAACGTAACTCAATAAATCTTGCTGATATCCTGAATATACACACCAACACACAAACACACACAACAAAAAGACAAAAGACAGAACCACAGCAGTAGTCACAGACACACAAAACAAACATGCAGGCAGGTGGACACAGCTTGACAGCAGCCATGGTCCTCCCGGCTGGAGCCATCCAGGCCGACTCTGTAGACGAGTCAGAGTGACACACGCTGAACCTAACAGGCTGCTGTCTCCTTCTTTCTCTCCTGTCATGACTACTCATTTTGAAATGTTTCTCTTCTCTCTTCCACTGTCCCTTCTTTCTTCCCCTTATCTATTTCCCTTTTCTTCTTTGTCCTCTCCATTTCTCCATTTGCTTTCTTCCCTCTAACCCTGCCCTTTTCCTCTTTTTTGCTCTCCTCTTGCCCCCTCCTTCTCTCTCTGTCTGTAGTGAACCTGTGCTCTAATCCAGAGGACAAGCTGCAGATCTACAGGGATAACTTTGAGAAGGCTTACCTGGACTCCACAGAGAGATTTTACCGAACCCAGGCACCGTCCTACCTGCAACAGAATGGCGTCCAGAACTACATGAAATATGTACGCATAATAACAGTGATTACAGAAACAAGTAAAAAGAACAATCACTATCCCCACTATCACTGCTATGTATATAAACACACAAGAGGTTTACACCAGTGTGTGAAGTGACACTTTCTATAATAGTATGGTTTACATGTCTCTTCATGTTGCAGGATGTCAGTCAGTATGACTGGAATAAATCTGTGTCAGTGCAGCTTGAAGTTAAGATACAGTTCAACATTCAGTTTCCCGGCATGGACACTTTCCTAAATCCAGATTTACAGAGCTGTTCAGGAGTAAGTGTTTTAGTAACAGGCATAAATAAGATTAAATACAATAACTGGAATAAATAATATAAATATGTGTGATTTAAAAAAAAAAAAAAAAAAACAGGAATAGGAACTAACACACAAAAGACAAACTTATTAACAAACAGATGAGCAGCACCATGTTGCCACAGGCCGGCACTATGTTATTATGTTTATTATGTGCAATCTATTTTTCATGCTTTTCAAGGATCTACCCTGTCAACTTACAAATGATTTCAGTCTGTTGAATAGTTTATGTGAGCAACACATGAAGCGGTGCAAAGGCCAAGGCAGTACAGGTTTTGCAGTGCAGTGTTAAAGCGTGTTGCTGTGTCGCGTGTTTTAGGTAGAAGCACCTTGTCTGAAATGCTGCTAAATGATTACACATGAACACTTCCATTCTAACTACATGTCAGCACCCATCATAGTGGGCAGTTGTTGTTGTTGTTGTTGGGTCAGGCTTTTTTGTGGGTCTGGGTTGGAACTGACTCTGGGACACTGCCTTATAGAAATACGCCAGTGTTTTGGGCAAAATACCCTTTTTTATGACTTCCCCAGACTGAGACCAGATGTTGGACACCATTTTCACCTCTGTACGTCCAGTGGTTTGGTTCCTATTAGCATGTCCTGTTAGCTTAGCATAAAGACTTGATGTCTATGGGATTTGTTAGCCTAGCTATGCCAAAGTGAAAAAATAAACCTTACAGCATCTCTGAAGCTGTCTTATTTACCCAGTGTATCATGTGTGTTTGAAATACATGTCTTGGATTAAAAAAAAAAAAAAAAGAATGAGAATCATTTAAGAAGAAGTTGATTTGTGTCAGATCTGCCTGTACCTGTTCCGATCACTGCGATAGACAGAAGGATAAATGTGTTTAGCGTTTACAGGTCCAACTTCTGACATCTCATTATCTCATAAAACAACTTGTTTTATTTTCAGAATTGCAAGACATATATTTCAAATTGATACATTGTGTCAACAAGACCGCTTCAGAGTTGCTATAATGTTTATTTTTTTCTCTTTGATGGAGCCAGGCTAACGACTCCCATAGATTTCTAGTCATTATGCTAAGCTAACAGGAAATGCTATCCATAGGAACTGAACCACTGGACTTACAGAGGTGAAAGTGGTATCGAACATCTTGTCTCAGTCTGGGGAAGTCAGAAAAAATGTATTTTGCCCAAAATGTTGAAGTATTCCTTTAAGTGGTATGTGCTTAGTGGACAAAGTGGCCAGTTGTTGCTCTTTGCTAATTAGGGGAAGCATAAAACAAAGCAGGTTGTCTGTGGCTGCCTCTGCAAGTATATTAGAAATGACTCCTCGTCAAAGTTCTACATGGGCAGACCAAGAGAATAATATCCCTGCCTTGGGATGTTTCGCTTTTGAAAGGACACTCTCAGTAAACCATCTTTCTCTTGTAAGCGCGATTGAGAACACACAAATGTAGGCCGATTTCTACAGGAGCCATTTTTAAAAACCCTGCTCAGGGTCATTAACTCCAGACTAGTGGCTGAAATATCAGTAAGTGCCTGCGAGTGTCTGTTTCTGTGTTAGTGTCTTTGCACTGTATGTGTATGTGTGTGTGTGTGTGCGCATACATAGATGCAGTTGTGTGTGTGCATGCATGTGTATTTTGTGGCTTATTAACTGTGCACTGTGTTTCCTTGCAGGCAGATGCCAAGCTGAGAGAAGAGGAGAAAAGAGCACTTAGATATCTAGAGACACGTCGTGAATGTAACTCTGTTCAAGCAGTAAGTATCTTGACTGGATCTCAGATTGAATGTCAGATTGCACAAGGGTTATGTGGGAAAATATCTTTTTTTAAAATTTCTCCTTGCTTTTATATTTTGGGTGAACTGTTCCTTGAACACGCCAGGGTTTGAGTAAACCGCTCCAAGCATGCCTGGTGTAAATGCACTGAAAAATAACTTTTCTGTGTGTGTGTGTGTGTGTGTCTCCCTAGCTTATGGAATGTTGTGTGAATGCTCTGGTGACTTCGTTCAAAGAGACGATCCTGGCCGAATGTCCGGGGATGATCAAACGTAACGAGACAGACAGTGAGTGCTTCCCTCTGTGTGTTATTCAGCGCGTCTGCAGCTCCTTAAACACTCTTACTGTGTGTTCATGCCGAAGCAAGTTTTTCCACACAGCGCAATTACATACAAAGCCAATGTAAAGATGCGAATAACTCGAAAATGTGAAATTAGCATCACTTGTGTATTTGCACGAGATGAAATTGTTCAACTTGAGTGAAAATTTTGAGGCATTATTGACGTGAATAACACTTATTGTCTTAAATGTCTTAAATGCTATTTTGTTAATATTAGGCCTTAAAAGTCAAAAGTTATTTAATAGTCTAAAATTTGAATTAATGAGGTCTTAGTTTCAACATAAACATTTATACCTATATCCATTTATTCATCTTTTTTTATGTCAAAATGAGTCAAGTTCTGCTGCATCAGAGTTGCTGTGATTAAACAGTAAAAGGTCTAACACTGAATCGCTGGGGAAATGGCTCTTCTAGATTAATCCACCTCATTTCTTACTTCATTATCATACTGTAGAGAGAAATCCAAGAAAATTCATGTGCTGACCTGTCACAGGTTCTGCAGGGAAAAAAGTTATGGTTTGATTTATTACAGTAACATTTTGCTATCTAACCTGAAACTGTCATTAAAGGCATTTCATTGATTCATCTAGTTAAAAAACAATAGCATTCCTAAAACTGACCTCTGCACTGGACCAAATGTGTCATTACAGAATTAGTATACTGTAAAATTATTATTATATTATTATTTACTTACATACTTACTTGATATGCTCATTTGAATAAGATGACTGGTCCAAAAAATCAGACTCTGATTTAGTTAATATTTGTTTTAAAATGTCTTGAAAGGCATTAAATTTAACAGCAGGAGCAGGCCTACAGAATGCCTTATCCCCGGTCAGGATACCACTTCCCAGACCAAGTTTTTTTTTTTTTTTATGTAGTGCTTCATCACAAACATGTGAAAATGACTTTTCTCTTGCCCCTTTCCTGTTCTTGTGCTGTGTGTAACACTGATCTCCTTCCCCCCTGCTGCAGAGCTGCACCTGATGTTTTCTCTGATGGACAAGGTTCCCAGTGGGATCGAGCCCATGCTGAAAGACCTGGAGGATCACATAGTCAACGCTGGACTGGCAGACATGGTGGCTGCTGCTGAGACTATCACTACTGTATGTACACACACACACACATACACACACGATAAACAATAAGCTCAGCCAGTTCCTCAGACTCACATACACACAGTTTACAGCTCTGTTGGGACTCAAACCAACAACTCTTTATTTATTCACCCAACAAGCTGAGATGTGGTGCTACAGAGATTTTTATGTAAGCTGAACGCTGGGGTTGACAAATGATGAATCAAACAGTATTTGTGTCAACATTGGTTGTGTTTCTCCGGTGTTATCTGATGACCAGACTTCACCACCAGCATCATTTTACTTCAGGGTTGCATGTATTCCAGTAAGCTGTCAGTTAAATTTGTAATACCTGGTTGCTGTAGAAAATAAGGCAAATGCCGAAAGTACAGTAGGATCATTTTTGCCTTGAATCATTTCTAAAAATTGTGATAAATAATCTCGATCACAGCATCTTGTGATATGATGGAGCTGTTTGGATTATTATTTTTAAATGAGCAAAAATAATCCAGAACATCTGCATGTGTCAGAGGTGTTTCAGACCCCTCTAGTGGTGGGCCAGCTACACTGAAACTCACAACAAGGACGTGTTGTGTGAAAGTCAACACCAGGAGAACAAATTTAATATTAGTAAGTGAGCATTCAGTTTTTGTAGATAATTTAAGTTTCGTGTGTGTGTGTGTGTGTGTGCAGGACTCTGAGAAGTACGTGGAGCAGTTGCTGACTTTGTTTAACCGCTTCAGTAAACTGGTGAAGGAAGCCTTCCAGGATGACCCGCGCTTCCTCACTGCCAGAGACAAGGTCTGTCCTCCACACATTTAAAAAAAAAATCATTTTAAAATGCATTTGAGTTTGTTACAGTGGTACGGTAGTGACCCCTTTGCCCATTTTGCCGATAGATTGGTTCAGAAGAATGCAAAATGATGAAGTGTTTCCAATAACAAAGTGGTTTATTAGACCAGTGGTTCTCAAATGCGGGTACACATACCTCTGGTGGTACGTTGGAGTACTGCAGGGTGTCCATGAATTAAAAAAACAACAACAAAACGTTAATTTAAAAAGTATCTGTCATGCAAAACCCTTTATTGTCCATTGCAAAGCAGTGGAAATTCGTCTTTGATGTGACTCTCATTAAATAAAATCTAACCCAGTTAAGGTTAAAAACAGCCAAAACAGTCAAAACACAGCCAAAACACAAAAAAACACAGACAGTCAGGACATAAAACACAGATTGCAAGATAAATACATCAAAAATTTCACTGCGTCTTGTTAATGATGTTGATAGCTGTTGAAATCAACATCATTAACAAGATGCAGTGAAATTTTTTATCACTAAAATAATCGTTAATTGCCAGTGTTATAATAATGATAATCATAATACATTTATACAGACTGTGTATGCCCAGAAATGCATGTGTGAATCACTAGTCATCAGTTAGTAGTTATAGTTATTGGGTAAACAGGAAAATTGTAAGTCATGAGAACTTTTAAAAAATTGAGATTTAATTTTTTGGCATTATTGCCCAGCTCTAGTAGCACATATTTGTTAATCAGAGGTTCTGACGGGCCTCCACTGGTGTTACGTTTGTTCTCACACTTTCTAGTTTGTACTTGAAGTCCCAAACTCCCATGGTGGTGAGTCTGATCACTTGCACTCTTTCCCGATCCCCTTTCTCTCAGGCCTACAAGGCTGTTGTCAACGACGCCACAATATTCAAACTGGAGCTGCCCATGAAACAGAAAGGGTGAGTCGAACGCTCGGCATTACAAGCCAAAAGACTCCAGGAATACTAAATCTGGTTGAAATGTCTCAGTATGCACCAATTAATGTTTTATATGTGTGTGTGTGTGTGTGTGTGTGTATCCAGTGTGGGCCTGAAGACTCAGCCGGAGTCAAAGTGTCCCGAGCTGTTGGCGAACTACTGTGACATGCTGCTGAGGAAAACTCCTCTCAGCAAGAAACTCACCTCAGAGGAAATCGAGCTCAAACTCAAAGAAGTGGTGAGTCACCCGCCTGCTGCTGCAGCCTGGCCTCCCACTCGGTGCTCACTCCGGTTTTTGTTCTACTTCATTGACAGAGAAAGTGTTAAATCATTGAAATGTGCTTCTGGTTTCATGCTGTGAACATTTACAGTTGACAGTGGCTCCATGTAGCATCTGATAACATAACAACTGCTGGCTAATGATGTAACCAGTGAAAATGTAAGAAAATGTTCCCCTAAATTAGCCAAGTCGGTAAGACACAGCTGGCCAAAGACCCATTCAGATGCAAAGTCTTCCTTTTGGAATATATGCAAAATAGATAGATGTGGGGGGAAAAAACAGTCAAAGCTTGATTGAAGCTATGGTTGTTAAAATCCACTTTGAATGTCTTGGAAAAGGGAAACACCACATCCACCAAAAACGAACACAAGTTGCAATATAAAAGCTCACAGCACCTGATCATACAAGGCTGTTTATTAGCTCACACGACACTCTAATTTTGAAATTTTACCCGCATGTGCTAGAGGCAGAGCTGGTTTCCACATGGACGTGGACTTTTCCTTTGTTATATGGCCAAAGTGAATTTAAACAACAATGTGTAACTATTCAGTGCGTCGTTTTGCTTCCTACTGCATCTGTTTTGTATGAATTCCCCAAGGCAGTCATTGCATCAGGTCCTGTCTTCAGCTGGTCACCACTCTGCACGCTGTCAGAGTTCCTGTCAGGGTTTTCAGTCACTTTTGATCTAAAGATGGTAATGCTTTCCCACATCGAATGATCACATGAATCACTCAAGGAGGGATTAGTTCTTCATGGAGGGAAATGTTTTTTTAGAATGCGTCTTTGCAGCAAAAACAATGTACAGCAACAAATCCAATGCATAATCATTATTTTCAATCAAAACAGCCACAGATACTATTTGATATAAAGAATTTATTCACAACTAGCAAATCGTTGTAACAAAAAGCATTATTAAATAATAGGCCTAGTAATTTCACAAAGGGACAACTGCCGAATGTAGCGAGATCAAAAAACATGCAGACGTGCAGTACACAAGAAGTAAAAGTAAACATTGTCAATAAAAACTGCAGCAAGTAAACTAAATAATAACATTTATTTAGAGATTTAACTCACCAAAATAGCAGAAAGCCTGCTCATGAAATTAAAACAATACAGCAGCTGTTTGCATGTATTAAAATAAATTGAGTTCCCTCATAACTGCGAGTAATCAAGGAATCTATTACACCCATCCGTAGCACAGCTTTGTGAAACCTTTTGGTGTTGATAGATACAGATGCACAAACATCTGACTGGATCCCTCTCCACACACACATACATGCACACACTCACACACCCCCCTTCTCCTTATCATGATAAACTCTCCTCTCTCTTTGCCTTCTCTCAGCTCTTGGTGTTGAAGTACGTGCAGAATAAGGACGTATTCATGCGTTACCATAAAGCTCACCTGACCAGGCGTCTGATCCTGGACATTTCAGCAGACAGCGAGATCGAGGAGAACATGGTGGAGTGGCTGCGGGTAAGTTACACACACATCCACACAAATACACACACTCACGCAGTCACTTTTTTCATCTTCTCTCTTCCTTGACTCTTTGTCAGACACAACATCCAAAAACACACGGTTAAAAAATTCACTTGACAAGAAAAACATGTATTTGGAAGCAAGTATGCATTGAAATAATTTCTGTCTTTCACTGTCTTCCTTCTCTCCTCTTCCCCTCCTTTGTTCTTCTCTCTCTGGTTTTCTGTGTCTGTTCGTGCTTCTGTAGGAAGTAGGAATGCCGGCCGACTACGTGAACAAACTGGCCAGGATGTTTCAGGATATCAAAGTCTCAGAAGATCTCAACCAGGTCTTCAAGGAGATGCACAAACACAACAAGCTGGCGCTGCCACGCACACACACACACACACACACACACACACACACACACAGACACTTACATTCACACATAAACATACGCCTCAGATTCGCTAAGGTTACAAACAATAACGTGGTTCATTGGGGCGAGTTCTGTAGATTGTGCTGGAAGATGCAGTTTGATCCAGTGTCCAGAGACGACTGTACGTGTGTCAGTAAAAATCTCTACAGGGAACCAGGACGCTTCTTTTTCATTGCTGTTTATGACCTTAAACAGGGCTACACACACCAAAAGTGGAACTGTGCAACCCACTGTACATTTCTAACACTTAGGGTAGTGTGGAG
>OMLB01043662.1:2784-14097 GCA_900302555.1 Myripristis jacobus | reverse complement strand
TTTTTTGGTATTATATGGTCATATATATGTGATTTTCAAAACTTTCCACCAATGGGATTTCTTGGGACTTTTTTTTCCCTCACTCAGGACAAACTGAGGATACAAAATCAGTTGAGTTTGCTTCTCTTGCAATTTGTCCTAGGTTGACCCCAATTTTGGCCTAAAATTACTGGACTAACATTTAATTATACATTTTAGATTGGGGTAACTCCCCAATTTGCATGCTTTTAAAAGGTGTGGTGACTGAAAAAAGGTTGAGAAACGTTGCTCCAGCATACAGAGGGGGTGTTGGACAGTCTGTCTATTTTGACTGAATACATGCTCATCTCCGAACAATTCTCCATGCATGCTTTAGCTACGCTACTCTCTGCCATAGCTTCCCATTTTCTTTACATTTTCTTAGACAAGACGGGTCAACATATATATGTTGTGCAGAATGCCAGCATGACTTTTCAGAGGAGACATTAGAAACAGTACGGAAGGGAGAAGCTGGACTGAATGTAACAATGGTAAAACACACCA
Source organism: Myripristis jacobus (assembly GCA_900302555.1). Classification (NCBI taxonomy): domain Eukaryota; kingdom Metazoa; phylum Chordata; class Actinopteri; order Holocentriformes; family Holocentridae; genus Myripristis; species Myripristis jacobus. Next base: position 13,575 of record OMLB01043662.1, on the reverse strand, counting down.
ACTTGATGCACAGTGTTTTTTTCTTCTTCTTCTTCTTTAATGCATTAATTATATTCACTTAGGGAAAATCAGTAATGAATCACATGCCTACTTTATTTACTCCTTTATTCCTCTGACATAATGAATTCCACAAAGATAATAGTTAATCTTCAAACCCCTCTAATGTATTCCATTACACTGAGCCCCTTTACTCTCAGTGTGCGTGGGCAAGACTGTGCTCAGATGAATGAAAATAGCGAGTGAGTTTGGATAGCTCCTCACTGAGAGTGCACCAGGACACAGTGCTAAGTTAAAATAGGACCTCATGTCTCTATGGTTTGTTAGATGTAGGCTAACCTTTTGCACTTGTGTATTAAGCTTTGTAGCCCTGTCTGCACTACTTATTTGCATGAACTGTCTGCTGTCTGAAATGGACTATTATTATACCATTAAAGTGGAAGAAAGGAAATGCACAGGCTATTTTATTTCATGTAGTAAAATGTCTTGTAATGTTAAACCATGGGAGAAAAAGTTAACCATTCATTGAGAAATGATTCTGTGTGGCTCACCAACCCAAAGTGAATTTCCAGTTCAGCCCACTTGCTGCTGAAGTTGAATAGCCCTGCTCTAAAGTATAAGAAACATTTTAAAACCTTTGTATGTAGTCAATATCAAACATTAGACTTCTCAGCCTGTGATTTAGTTTTACGGTGTAATGGTTTCCTCTGTCACAAGTACCATATTTATTTGTTTAAAATTTTCAAAACAAAAAGCCACTCTTGGTGTATTTTGGTACATTAATTAAGGGATTAACACTTGGCACCATGCTGTTTCTTGTTTAGTTACAGGTTTTGCACATGTACCTGTGGTGGCCTGAGACCAAATGTCAAAAAGACAACATCAAAACATCTTATCAAAAGCAAGGAACACGGTTCATGACTGTTAAGGAGACACCCAATATTTCCTTCAAAATGCAAACCACCTAACAAGATTCCACTTCATGTCTCCACCTTAATACTCCCAGTAGCAACCATGTTTTGACCCAACCCTGGGTGTGTGTTTTTGCCTCAGCTGTAATTGCTTCTCTAAAAATATAAAGGCTCTACTGGAATCTGAACATGACTCAATCACCTATGAGTAAGCAAGAATTACCGGTATTTATTGAGGAAAAAAAGCCATAATCAAAGTGCGAAGATCCCAGCCAAACAGAGCAAAAGATGGGGAAGCAACTGGTGCAGCCACACAATGGGCTGTGCAAACTCAGCTCTTCCTCCTACCAACAACCAGAATGTAAACCAAACTGAACCAGAACCGAAACCTGATAAATGGACCACCAGAAATTTCCAACCCAAACTAAAAATACAAAATCCCAACGTGCAAAAATATGCTGGGCGAAAAAAATTGGGGAGAAAAAGAAGAAACCCCCAAAAAGCCTGTGCTGCAAGCTGCTGGGCGAGTGTGTGTCTGCCTCTCTCCGCTCCTCAGGTCCCCTTTTATTCAGACAGTCTAATTGTGTTGAGCTCCTCCACACCTGGGGAGAAGGCAGGTAAAAGAGAGAGATGAGCAGAGAGAGTGACAGAGACACAGAGACACAAGACAGCAAAACAGGATACAAAAGCACTCCCACAAGAGGGTTTAACCCAGCCACATGGAACAATACCATATATATATGTATGTATGTATGTATGTATGCATATTTCCCCTTTATCAGTTTGACAGTCTCAAAGGGTTTCCCAACACGTACATTAGAAAACAGTAAAAAAACAATTAATAGAGGCAACACCCCCAACTTTAGGACAAACTCCCACAAAAACCACATAAGGGAGAAAAACATGAAACGGGCAAGGCTGGTGGGATTCACATACTGGAATGATCATGCAGGAAATGGATGCCAAGGGCAACCAATGACTGACTGCTGATAACAAAACAGCACATAAACAGAGTGGAACACACAGATCTGGTGTGGAGCATCAACAGCAGCTCAGTCACCATCGTCACAGAGTCACGGACCAGCAGGATGCCAACAGCGCCCGTCCACAGTCGCACTCAGGAGACACACCCGTGCACACAAAAGACTGACTAATTTGGCCACTCCCACCCACACCAACATACGTAAGCAAAATCAATTAACAAGTGAACGGTCTGGGAGAACAGGCAAAGTCCCATCAGCAGGAATCTGAGCTAACTTTTATAACTTTACTGTAAGAAAATCCCAGCCACTCTCAGTAATTCGTCAAAGATATGGATAACCACATGTAATCAAAGTAGAAATAAATAGGCCTTAAGCCTGGATCTAAAGGCATCAGTGGAGCTTGGTTCTGTAATTGAAACAGGGAGATTGCTATAAGGAAAGGGAGCACAGAAAGAAAATGCAGTTTTCTTTTTCATATCTGGGCTAGATACCTATCTAGCAGCCAGCATCTTATAAATGGAGGTGAATGACAGTACAGTGAGATCTGATGAGTAGGACAATGCAAGCTTGTGTAATACATGTTGGCATAAGCACCTTGAAATCAAATCGGGCATGACTTGGGAGCCAGAGTGAAATTTTCTCGAACACATAACATGAACTCCGATTGCGGATTTTTTCTGTCACTTAACATCTTGACATGACACTTAACATCTTGATGTGAGAAGATTTCGGGATGAGAGGGATTTTTTTTTTTTTTTTTTTACACCCCTGCATTATAAACTCACAGTCTGCACATACACACAGGAGATATCATCCAGTGTTAAAGCTGCACTATGCGAAGTTGCCCAGAATCGATTGGATTGAGGACCCCTCTGACTCAGCTGACAAAACACATTGACCAAGAGTGGAATTTGATGGTCGAGTCTGCATGGACAAGCTTGGCTGATAGATTACATGGTGATCCTACATTTTTGTCAGTGAGTCTCAATGTCTTCCCTGCTATTGAACCTCAGCAGTTTTGCATCGAGCACCTTTATGTTCCGTCTGTACCTTCAGTAGTGGGAGGGGAAGGGGAGGGCTGCTTTCAAACAGTAGGGCAACAGCAAGAGGAGCTTGATTCCAGTGTGGATCTTAGCAACAAACACTGCAGAGGAAAGCAACATGAAAGTTTTGCGAATTGCTATTTTTTAAATTTGCTGAATTTGAGTTGAGATTGAGATTCAGACCACATTTCCACCTGTGGTGTACAGCAATATGGGCATTTTTTAGGGAATAACTTCTTGCCAAAATGCTGTTGTTCATGGCTGGTGACCATCCTGAGCTGCTGTGCCCGTCTCATATTGTGTTGCTCTTTTTCTCTTTAGTTTGTGCTGTCCTTTGTAATATGACTTTGCTCTCTAGGTCGGCACCTGCTACACACCGGTCTGGCCATGAAGGGCTCTCTGCATTCTTGGGTCCCTTTCAAGTTTTCTTCCATTTTTCCCTGTTTCCATAAAAATATAAAATGCACCACTTCCTGTAAAGCCCAGCAGCGTTTTTTTTGTGGGGAAACTTGCTCAGAACAGCAATGCAATTTAGGTTTTCATCCACTGCAATATTACATGGTGTCTCAGTGTTAGAGAGTGGCAAATAAACATTTATCTCGCTTACATGAAAGAGTTCTGCACTTTAATTTATTGTGGCTGGTGTGAATATTGCCTGTTGAGATGCACAGGTACAAGAGGTTTTACCTGAACGTAGGAGTGAGAGTAGGTGTCGAGCCCATTGTCAGCGTACCCATGCTACATTTTATTTTGCCCTTCAGGGATTTTTATGCCAAGCACACAATATGGGAGGAATTTCTTACATGACAGACAGAAGTGAATGCAGCCAGGAGTTCAGGTTGCTTAAGCAGACAGACAAAGCTGGATGAAAGCAGTGGCTTGATGGATATTAAATTTGAGAAACAATGTTGGTAAGCTGCTTTATGCCATAAGATACATAAGATATAAGTTCTCCAACCCATACGACAACATAGGAAGTTTGTTCCAACCCTCAAATACGACCTGTGGGAGCATCTCCAATCTGAGCAAAAGGACTGAGCAAGCTAACATTCTCTAATGAGCATTAGCCTGCTAGCTGGCGAGCTAGCCACTGAAACTACCTGGTTGAGGTTAGAAGTCATTGATAAGGTCAGGGAAAGGTTTGTTGTAATGGTTAAGGTTAAGAAAAGGTCAAGGTTAAGGTCACGAAACATTAGCAAAGATTAGCTTGCTTATATTAGTGAAAATTAGTTAGCTAGTGTTAGCTGTCTAAAAACAAACACTGTTCTGGCTGGGATTTGAACTCTGGCCGGCTGAGTGACATCACTAAAATCAGGAAACTCACTCCTGTAAGCCTACTGTATATGTTTCTTATGAAGGCACTCAATGCATTATGCATTAACAATGCATTATGTAGCAATGCCACATTTTGTAATAACTTGCCACATTTTGTAATTGCAACCTTGAACACAAAATTTAATATAAATAGAATAAATTTCCCCAAATTTTGTAGTAATTTACAACTGTTACTGCATAGGCCAGGGATTTGCCGTGTTTTTCTTTTTGACGAAGATGTAATAATTCCCTGCATTTTGGAATAACATGCCACAATGGCTGTTTTCATTGACATGAGGTGCCACAGCTTGTTATTCACTTAAAGGACAAGTTCACTATTTTGGAACCTAGATGCTAGTTACAGATTATCTGGCATCATCCTCAGCATCATTTTGCCGGTCGCCTCGGTGTTGGTCCTGATCGATCGATGTGCTCCTCGACTACGACAGAGCTCAATGGGACAATCATAATCACCAAGATGATGTTGCTTTTACAAAACAGGACAATCAGTGTAAACTCTAGGAACGCTCTCCTCGCAAACTGAGCATCTGTCAGTTGTTGTGGTCTTAGACAGCAGTAGGGTTTTGGGACTTGTTTTGGCTGCTTGTACACAGGACTGTGCCGGCTGGGCAGTGTCTCGCCACAGGGTGGAAACTTCCAGTCAGTAGTTAGTGCTTTGCTTTGTGAAGTACAGTAGCTCTATTCCAAACGGAGCAGATATGTTGATTTAATGATTGGTGATGATGAATTACATCAAAGGTCTTGAGAATCTATGTTGCATTTTTTCAGCATATGCACTGCAGCATATTCAATCATTTATAAAACCAAATTTGCAAATAGAAATACTTGGGTTGTAGAGATGTGGGTCAGATTTTGTGCACAAGCTGGCATCTGCAGAGTGTCAAGAGGACAACATGCTCAGAGCAGTGAAATTTGTGTTGATAAGCAACTTCATGTCAAAGTGAAAGTTGTGAAATGGAGATGAAACATCACTAAAACTGCTTTGATGTGCAGCTATGGCTTGTGTGTGTTCTTACTGATCATACTTCATCTTACTGCAGCTTAATGACGGAAATACTTGTCAAACTTAGTTAATTTACTCTATATCTCAAAGCACACAACAATTCACCATCAGTTAAATACAGAAAATAACAGAAGGAGGGGTTGTTTCTTTTGTGGTTTGAGTTGAATGTTTCAGAAATTTCTATTATGTGGCACTGCCAAACTCTTAGTCATGACTACCTGGAAAAGTACACAGAGAAATACACAGGTAGCACAGTAGCCAGCTGTGAATACAGTGGCGGGCCTTCACCTGTCAGTCAACCTGTCACAAACACCTTTTCAATCACATGTTGTTCCTGAGAATCAGAGCGAGAGTTCCAGTTGTACTGTCAAAACAGTTCATCTGAGTTCTCTGGGAACCAACATTGTGCAGTGGTCTGTAATGCAGAAAATGTTTTCAAATGAAAATGAAAATGTCTTTTTAATGTCTTATTCTGCATTGACATAATCAAGATATGAACAAAGAAACTTCAACTCATTGTTTGTTACTGAGCTATGATGCATTTATCAGAAAATTATCACTAGTTGGAAAATGTACTCAAGCGCTACCCCAAACTTCCTAGATGCTCTGGTTTTTGATCTGCATTTATAGTATACACACACATTTTCCTTACATTTCTTTGCTTTTAGCTGAATTGTTGATGTCATTTTGTTCGGTCTATTGAGAACCTGTGTGACAAAGCTTTAGCAAACATTTGCTAATTACATTTGATTTGTTTTCATTCAAGTCATTTGGAAAATCTAGGCTCTCACCTGCATATAACCACTTATCCAGTAGCTTATATTCACTTCATAAAATACATCAGTCCTGCTCAAATGCCAATCAAAGGAGTGGTTACCAGAAAAGCAGAGCAAACTTGTTCCTTTATGTCATGCCAAATATATTCATGTGCATACACACCCGTGCTATCTCACTTGGGCATAAAATAGGCAAGATCCATATTTTCAATTCCACCCTCTGTAAGCTTGGACATCTGCCTCTGCTGGGTCTCCTGTCAAGGCTGCCGTGTCTTCATTTGAAAGGGCCCTTGTTGAAGGTTGATGTTTGCATTGCAGGGGGGTGGAGGTGGAGCTGGAGACGACTTGAAGTGGATGGTGTTGTAGAGTGGTTGTACAACAAGACATGCCCTTGTCTTGTGAAATATTTTCACAGGGCACGGTTATGGTATGAATAACAGTGTTGAATGTGGGAAAATACCATGTTCACAGAGAGTGAGACCATGCGCAGTCTAATATAGCATCAGCAAGGGACTGCGTATCACTTAGTTTTTAATGACTATAAATAACACTACTGAACAATATCTGATAGCAGGGAGTCAAAGGCAACTGGTCTTGCTCGCCTTTGACTCAGTATTGAATGACTGGGAATTTTTTTTAAGATCTGAATTAAATATTACTTTAGATTAGATGATTGTGAGCATTTTTAACCCCACTACCATCAATGCGGGGATAACAGACTTATCTATAGCAACAAGCCCAACCAGAAAAAGTGAGGGAGGGTCTCAGTAACAAGATCTCCGTAGTTAAGCATTAGAGTTAAGTTGCCTTCATGGAAAGCTGACCCAGGTTCTGTATGGCTTATCATTTCCTCACTGTAAAGTAAAGCTATTACCTGTTCTGGGATGAACTGACTGTGGTATGACCACTTTCCACTGTTACAAACACAATATTTAACCATTAACAACATTAACAATACAGGCCTCCAAATATGGCAGTGTCACTACTTGACTGGTTTAGTGCGACAGCCTATACACAGCCACCTGGAGCCAGATGTATGAACAATGCATATGTACAAAAACCATGCATACGCCATTTCCCATACATAAACTGGTACTTATAAAAACAGAAGGTGCAGTGAGAATGTCACACGTTTTAGGGCCATGCATACACACACTTTTCTAGAGCGATCTGAGGGTGATGTGATGAAGTGCAGATGAAATATCAGGTGAGAGACAAAATCTTTTAGGAAAATGTTGTTTGTTTAGGTTGATAACCAGATGCACCGATAGTTTTTGGTGTTTACACAGAGGTTTATCATAGCGTTGTTAAGGTGACAGTGATTAATTACCTTTGTGAGTCTCATTCATCTAAATTACATTTAGTCAGTCAACATTTTATTTAGCTGTTAATGTTCTTTTTATGTTAATCTTAGTTGTGACACACCTTGTAATGCGGGTTTAGATACAAACTAATCATTGTCATACATTTTTGAGATAGTTTCTGAGATGGTTTAGAGGTTCATGTGATTAATTAATTACATGGACATTATAAAGTGCTGTGTGTAATGGTTCACTGAATCACAGCTGCTGTGCTTGTTGGAAAACACAACACAATCAATGACAGCACTTTTGATTTCCCGTTTGCTTCATGGATAGGTTTTACGGCTGGTGGAGCAGGGAGAGTATTGATATGAAAATGGCTGGCTAACCGTGTGTCTTCATGTATTTATCGTTGATTGTGGGAGTGGAAAAGAGGCTTTTGCACGTACACCCAGTTCCTCAGTTACTGAGCTGCACCAAACAGAACAATGTGCACGCTCAGCTTTATCAGTCTGACAAAAAAATGTGTATGTGTTTTCTGGCTTTGTGCGTACACACAGTTTTAGTCATGAAATAACAGAGTTCTATACATGTGGCACGTGGTCTCTTAAAGAGACTGCTGGCAGGGCTGCTAGACACTTTAGTCTTGTTAGTGCAGAATATTCAGCTAATTCTAAAACTAAATTTGAATATGGAACCTGTGGGGCTATTGAGGTGTGAAGGTCAAATTGGTTACAAAGGCTTAGTCAGCTGATCTGTAGGCCATCAAAAGGGATGCATGTTCAAGCAGTGAGACTTGTGTACACTGTAATTTCATGTTCATAAGGAAAGAGGAAAAAATAACCACTGTGCTTTGTTTTCACAGATGTTTATTGATCATACTTCATATTAGTTCAAGTTATTGATATCAACACTTTCAAAAGTTTTCAAATGAACAATAGCGAGGAAAATTCTACCTGTTGCTACACTGCGTACAGGTTAAATTTGTAACTGGCATTCAAAAATTTGAAAATTCATGCCATAGCTCAAAGCACACAGCAGTTCACTATCAATTAAATATAGAAAAAGAAAACAGGATATTTCCTTTGTGGTTTGATTTGAACATTTCAGTCTCAGGCATTTCTGGATGTGTTGCATTGCGAGCATCTTAGTCATGACTGCCTGAAAAACAACAGGGAGAGGTATTTTTATAGCACAGTAAAAGTGAATGCAGCCATTGTGGGGCACCACTAGTCAGTTCACCTGTCACGAGCATCTCTTTAATCACATCAGTACATAGAGCTTAACAAAGAGTGACAGTTCCAGTTGTACTCTCAAACCACTTCTTCTGAGAACCTGCACGGTGCAGCATGCAGCCCGCAATGCAGGAAATGTGTTTCAATCTTGTTTCGTATTGATATAATCAGTCCAAGTGTGGAAAAAGTACCTGTGTGTCATTTTATCAGATCTACTGTTTGTATCAGATCCAGTTGTACTTTGACATAACTTTATCTAAGTACCTACATGAGGGATTATTTAGTAATTTAATGTGGGGAATGTCTTAAATCGTTTTTTTTTTGTTTGCCCAACACTAAACTTGTGAGACTGATGTCCTGACAGGCCCGTCTATAAGCAGTGAGCCTCTTCAGTCTTACTGCCAAAGCTCCTCTTTTGTTAACTGATGATCGTGTATACAAGCCTAAAGTTTAAATGTAGTTCCATACTGATTTCTTAAACAGACTTGCTTTGGTCCAATTTGTGTTTGCTATTGTTCAGAGCAGGCCCTCTCAAACATTTTTCATGTCACAGACATCCAAAGATGCACAATAATTTTTTATTCTATCAGCCCACTGCCAATTAGCAAACAGATCCCCAGCTGATGTGATGTGTTGTACTGAAGTACTGAGCTGTGAAACTGTCTACCCTGTGTACAGGGAGATAAGTTTTTGTGGTGTAATTTGTAGTGAATTGTATTGAATTTAAACTATTGCTCATTTTGCTGCCATCCCTGTGGAACCAACTTGAAGTCCCCTGGGGGTCCCAGAGAGACTTTGAGATCCACTGGTTTAGAAACTAACCAGCTGCTATTGATGCTGTAACTCTCCCTTGTCGTCTCTCCGGCAACACTTCCTCCTCCAAGAGTACCAGCAGATAGCAGTAAAGCTCCAGTCACACAAAAAATCTCCAGTATACCCAAGCAGACTTAACACCAGATAGATGTTTAATCTGCTGGGAGTTGGTTGTCGTTCTGGACTACATTTTTCACAAAGCTGATACTGTACATTTTTAAAATAGTACATTTTTAAGATTACACTACACTATATTAACCAAATGACAGTGTAACCCTTACAGACATGTTGCACAGTGCCAAAAAGTGCACAATGATTTAGTCACCATAAACAGTATGTTACAAATAAATAAATGAGTGAGCGAATAAATACATTCACCTACCTCTACATTGTGGAGGTTGACCACTCCATCTGTTTCTTTCACAAACAATTGCAGTGGCACCCTTTAATCTGAAACCATGGTAACAGGAATACAGAGCCACCAACTTGCCAGGCATAGAGGATAATATGAAATCCCCATTCTTTATCTTGCTCGGAGAGCCACACAGTTCTAAGGCTGGAATATGAATAAAAGTTTTTCACAATAATATGCAGCTGGACAATGAAATATGTGTTTAAAAACGCAGTTCCAGAAAACTTACAGTACACATACATAACACACACTATCTATAGATATATGTATAGACAGACAGACAGACAGACAGACAGACAGACAGATAGATAGATAGATAGATAGATAGATAGATAGATAGATAGATAGATAGATATGGAGAGAGACAGAGAGAGAGAGAGAGAGAGCGCAGTGGAGCAGTTCTAGGACTAACCTTACACTCTATCAGGCTCACCTCTGCTCTTCTCTTCTCTCCAAGCCTCCAAATTGATTGCTGGGATGTGCTGACAGGACAGGTGATCAGAGGGGTATTTCCCGAGCCTGAAGGGGTCACGAGGGAGTGTGCTTATGTCACTATTGTCACAGATGATGCGAGATAGTGAAGATTTTGTAAGCTCAGCCTTCTGTTGTTCAGTGAACATACCCTGAGCCTCCCACCAAAACCTGAAAAAACAAATGACATATGTCTGACACACACATTACAAAAAAAAAAATATACATATATTTCAAAGTAACGTAAGAGCAGGAAATTTCCTTGGAGGCATAAGGCTTGATTTGGCAGTAGATTTAACATAAAGCCATCATCAACCACTCTATTTAACATGGGCAATATACTAGATTTTTTTCCACTCATATATTTATTTATTTACTTATTTAGTTATTTACTTACTTACTTACTTACTTACTTACTTACTTACTTACTTACTTACTTACTTACCATATTTCACCAATTAATAGCCCGGGCATTTAATACGCAAAATCAACTTGGCACCAGGCCATTATT
>OMLB01043660.1:37754-49120 GCA_900302555.1 Myripristis jacobus | reverse complement strand
GCTAAGCTCTTTAAATAAATGAAATGGGGACAAGCTCACCTATTTGAAAATGTGCTCACACCTCGTCCGCACTCGCTAATGTAGCCAATCGTCGACATTTCAGACACAGTGCAGCATCATCACAGCATCGCTTAAACGCAGGGAAACATTTATAGCTCGCGATAACATGAAGGTGGGTGGGAGATTTGTTTTGACACGTTGAACTCGTATCAGCTTGGCTCATGAAAGCTGTGAGTACTCAAATATTGTGATGCTCCCAAATATGCTTGAGTGCCACATTTGGCTAGCAGATGCGGTAGTTGGACGCCGTTAAACACTGCTTTGGTTTCAATGAAAATAAACTCATAAATAATGCATTTGATATATTTTTCATTCAGGGCAGTGGCATTCTTTTGTTAAGACAGCCCACCCTGATTAGTGTTTTGTGGAATTCTGATATACGTGTGCCTCCGTGTGACCCGTCTGCCTTCTTTTTAGTTATGCTGCATCTATTTTTCCTCAGTAAAGTGGGGTCACCGCCAGGGCATTTGCTGTTTCCCTGTCCAGTGACCTTCCGTAAAAGCGGTGTCCAGTCTTATTTGGGCAGTCAGCTGGCTCCCAGTCAAATCACTCTCTCTTAGCCAGAATTTGATGGGCTTTGTTGTACTACAGCAGGTCACATTTTGTCTCACATCTGGCTCCATGAATGACTGCAGCAGGAGATGGATCTCCTTACCAAATAGTGCTGTTTAACAGGAGGGTAATTTTTTTTAGGAATATACCTTTCGCAGTTGAACATTATCCACAGGCTGTGCATGATTACACTTACTTACTTTTTAGATAATATGTAGTGGTATTCTTGCACCTGCTTGGCCAGAATAATTGTCCCTCAAGTAAGCCATATTCACACAATCGTGATCATAATGCTGTTCCATCATCAGACAGGAGATAAAGAGGCTTTAATAAGCGGTCCTCCACAGTGAATGATCATATGTCTTTCTCTTTGTAGGTATTTGGTGATTATTATCACTTCCGGCATCGCACAGTGGTGAAGAGATCGCTGTCAGATCACAGGGGGACACATGTCCGTCTACAAAGAGAACCCAAGGTAAGGTGTTTGGAGGAGGTGGTGGGGGGGGGGCAAATTGTTGTGCAATTGTGTGTTCATGGATATGGATGAGATTTATTAATGTCTGAGTACGCTGCAGGGAAAGAGTGCGTGAGTATGTTGGTACTCACACATTCACACACTTAGACATAATGGCTAAGTGTGCTGTATTTTGAAGAGGGAGATGGAGTGCAGTGCATGGGTGGTGGTTGTGGTCTCACTATCAGAGTTGCCAAAGATAACATGGTCAGGGTCATGGTCAGGGTCCTGGTCAGCAAATAAATATTGATAACTATGCCTATTAAAGGCCTACTGTAAGCGCAGACGTGTTAAGAAAAGAAAAGATTTTGTTATTGACATTTTGGAATATAAAAGGTCTACAATATTTAAAATCAGAATCCTGTAAGAAGAAATCAGCTGCAGAATTTTTGACGGCCCAGCAGCTCAGCAGACCAAGGAGTTCTTGTACATACATGGTTATGTTGCCCATGTGCTTTTTGAAAGTGTGTTGGGCCCATACCACTTTTCATGTTGTCAGAAAAGACAACGGTGTAGGGGTACTCCACTCAGATGTCCTTATTGTGAGTCTGTGCATTGCCCACGAATGTTAAATAAGCATCTAAAAAGGTTTCACTTTGTGTGATCTTCCTACTTCAATATTCTGTTTTCATATGATTAAATATTCATCATTTTCAGCTCCATGTAACGCTCTCACTAACTCTGAAGTAGCATCCATTGGTCAGCATTGGTTATAGAAAGCACAACAGCAAAGTAAAGGGAGCGGGTTTATCACCAGGTAAGTAATTATTAATTAAGGCCAGAAAGTTGCCGGGCCCCTAACAGACCAATCAGTTGGCTCAAATCAGTTTCATACTGGCCTTGCGCCACTGGGTGATCATTATTGTTGAAATCTGACATTACTGTGTGCAGTACAGCTTTAGAAGCAGGGTAGCGAAAAGGACTACGGTCAGCTAACAACTACTGGGCAAAGAGCCAAACCCTTGGCACTCATTTATCACCCTTTTTAATAGATGCTGCAGACAGCCCACAACATCTGGTGTGTCTGTTTGTCTTTTACCTGCAGAAAGGTGAGCTGGTGGCTGCTATGCATGGGTAGGGCCCACCGTCGACTTCTCTGTGTTTCACTCTGAAACCAGTTTCTTCTCCTTGTCTGATTTGAGATTGCTTTTATTTCACATTTCTGTATTTCTGTTTTTTGAGTTTTGAGATAAGTCGCACCACCAGCATATGGCCACACCAAAATGAGTCTTATCTGTACCTCGGACACGGCATTCAGGGAAAGAGTGTGGCATGAATGTTTGTAGCTATGAGAACATGGGAAAGAATACATCTGAAAATGATGAAAGGGTTGATGATGGATATATTGTTCATCTATCAGAAAAGCCTACAGCCGTTTAGAACACCATAATAAACAGTTTGTATGTTACGTTTCTGAGAACGGATCTTCCCGAGCACTTCACATGAAACTGTAAAAGCATCAGATAAGAGTAACAAGGACACACTGATGTCACCGATGCGAAGCAGCGCTCTTTATTTGGACCTATGCTCTGCTAGGGTTTCTGTTTAAAACGTAGCTTTATAATGTTTTTTTTTCTTTTGTGCTATGGGACAAGCCTAATAGCCAAGGTTGAAAAACGTTAGAGTGACCGTCAGTAGGCAAATTGAACATAATTGCTGATCTTTAAATTAGTGAAAACTTCAGGTAGTTTGGTATCAAAAATGCAATAAATTAGGCTACATGTAGGTACAACACACATTTTACATTTTAATTAGAACAAGTGAGCGCTCCAGACACCATCTACCTGTGATGCTGGATTCATGCAATGGGAGACGAACTATCACAGAAATGCAGCTTCTCTGTTCACCTGTGTAAATTTATACTCAAATGATTGATCAGTTAGCGTTTTTGGATAAAACAAAGTTGGAAAGCAAAATAAAATGCAGCCTTTCTGTTTGTAACGTCAGGTCAAGGCACACCTCCGCTGGCAGGAATGACACTATGCTGGAACTTCTGGAGCGATACAGTTCACAATTCAAATGTCGTCAGCAAAATGTCCAGAGACATAAATTACAACAGATATCTCATAAGATAACAGTATAACTGTGCATGCGGTCAACTTCACAAAACCGTTTTAGCTGTTTATAAGACGCATGTTGGATTAAGCTTGCTTCCCAAACGATGGGTGTGCTCCAATACCTGACCGGCACATGTATCAGAACTGCACTTACGATATACTGGACTGAGCTGAGACCAAAGCTTCAGTTTAATAAAACGTTGCTGCTATAATGTCAAGCAAATAAAATGCTTTTCCACAGAAGATACAGTATTGTCTTTCAACATGTCTATCAAGACAGGAAAGAATGTTGTATAGTAGGACTGTCTTTTTTTTAACTCAGCATTTTAAATTTATTCAAATCCCCAAATGAGGATTTATTATGTAAAATTAGATTTGCTATTACTCCGTCACCCTAACTGACACAGCCAGGACCCAAATGTATACCGAGATTGCTGGTGTGTCTTATGCTCAATGACAGCATTGAAAGTAGGTAATGACCAAATGGTCGTCATTATTCAACATGGCTATGCAATTTGGCTCAGTGTTCCCCTGTGCATTCAGTTGGAATGATTAAAAGTGCACTTCTCAGTGGAACACATAACAGCTTGCACCAGATCATTCAACATAATTTGTCAAATTGCCACATGGATTTGTAGTTTAACACTGATACTCACAAAACTGTAGACCAATTATGGTTTGATAATTGACCTGCGTTGTATTGCAGCATGTCATTACGCATGCACACCACATCCTACGACAGCAGTGGTGCATTAAGGCATGTCATGTTTAATAGTTTTTAGTCAACTTTTAGTGGATTGACTGTGAAGGTTGAGAATATATTAAAGCGTTTTTTTTTTCAGTAATGGATACACTCAACATAATTTAGAGAAAACACATATTCCTGTTGCTCATTACTCTGTTATTGTGGCGTCCTTACAAACTACTGTATCCCATAAATATTAAACACAATTATGCTAACATTACGGCACTCTAAGCCCCACGAATTATTTTTGGACATCTTCACAATGAACAACAAAAAGTGCTGTACTATCGCCTTAGTGGGCTGCTTGGACTGCCAAAGGAATAGGAAGTCTTCGCATTTTGGGACTGTTTTGGGACTGTTTGTCGGGAAGATTTGTGTTAGCTACCTTGCTCGTGAGCCAGTGGTTATCTGTTTAACCAGTCCCACTAATGCTGCCTTCAGACACAATCTAAGAGACAGTAAACAGCAGTTGGCAACGCGACATGGGAAAATCAACAAATTGCCTGAGGGAACTGGCAGGACGGCAAAAAGTTTATATGCTCGCTTGAAGTGGCTTAATTTTTCTTTTTTTGGGGGGTTAAAAAGAAATGCATCATTTGTGGCAGAAATATTTTTGCCCAGTAAAAACAGGAATTAATTACATGACATGATCACAGACAGAACTGGATGTCATGGCAAACAGTGCTAACGTCAGTAGGTACAGATGGAGCGCAGCACGTTTCTTTGTCTCATTATGATATAATGGTATTATAATAATGGGGATATGTCATCATTTGGCATCCACAGGAGGCTGCACTTATTTATTTATTTATTTATTATTTATTTATTGCAAAGTCCCGACTGCTGTCATGTTAAGTCTTTATGTTCACTCTGTCACACAGATCATATTTGTAAGTCCTGTAGTGACTGTTGAGTGAGTGGACATTCTTGCCAGGTCGCTCAGTTTGGCTGGAGGACCAGGTTTGTTATTTTTTCCATGAAGAGTCCCATCATTCTTTTTCCTAATGATGGAGTCTACTGTCATCTTGAGGAATTGTTTTCTACCCTAGACCCAAGATTGTGCTTCCTTGCAGATGGGCTGGTGAAGCCGACAAACAGTTCCTTGCACTTTATGGTATAGGCACAGAGCCTGGAGAGGACACTTTGATCATCAAGAACAAGTGACTTTGTTGTCTTTGTTTACTTCGCTGTCGTAAAATTTATCACCATTGGATACCCAAGTTCTCAATTCAACAAAATGTGACCCTTATTCTTAGGTTTTGCCATCCCCTGTGTGGGGTTTAATCAGATGTCAAAACACAAACTTACTTGCTGTGACACCTTGCTGCTAACTCTTGTGTGAGGCTCTTCCTAAACCCAGTTGGGAGCTGTGCAAACAAACAATCCCCAACAGAACGGTCTTCATGGCTGTCATTTGTTCTTTTAAAACTCTACCATCTCGGAGGTCTTCCACGATTAATACCATGACTGCATCCAAACACATTGGTGCACTGTCAGGAGCAGCTACTTTCTCCACTTTTTTCAGGGGGGGTGAGTTGTAAAGTTGTACAAGTGAGGTGTGGGCAAACACAAGGGTTTAAATCATTTTTGAAGTATATATTGTTGTATATTGTGTATTATTAGGATGTATTTTTGGAGTGTAACACTATTGACTTACTTCAAATTTTTATTAATTTGTTAATAATAATCCACTTTGACATTTTGGGCCAGACGATACTAATTGGGTCCAGGGGTGGGCAATATAACCTTAAAGTAATATCACGATGTTTCAGCGTAATTTGCGGTAATGATAAAAGTTAATATGAAAAAAAAACAAAACAATGACTACATTGTTTCCCTCAGAATAATACTGTACATTAGCCTATATCTAGCCTTATTTCAGTGTTTTTACTCAGTTTTACCCAGCTCACCTTGCTTTTTCCTCAGTGACACGTCCTTTGTTCAGTACTCTGTAGTAGTGAGGTATTTATGGTACCATAAAGGTAATTGTTACTGAGGTAACAGCTGAGAGCTAGCTCAGGCAGGTTTTGTCACTTAACAGGACGGTGTATCGGTCAGGACACAGGAATGAAGATGAGGAGACGTAGTTTCTTCTCTGAACTGTGCTGTGTTCCAGCTGTTATTTGTTAGCGTAGTTCAGCACTCAGTATTGCCATCAGTCTGGAATAACAAATAAATAACAAGTTATGCTCTTTCATCTTAACTGCAACAGGGCAGAAACTACTGTGAAGCGAGCATGAAATGTCTGTGTATATCGTATAAAGTACCACATCAAACCATCGATATTCATTCAAACATAAATATATCATTAAACATTACAAGGTCCAGTTTTAACAGTGGCCTAGAATTAAAGATAAATAAGACTGTTGCTTTTCAGAGAAACAAACTTCACAGATGTATTCCTGACCAGGTTACAGTGACTATAGCACCTCCCTCTGGTTAAACGAGGGTGCTAGAAAATGGCGTCCACACAGCGGGCATTTCCTCCCCAAATGGACACCCTGTTGTTGTAGTTACTCACACCAGCATCACCTGTGCACCTTCAGCGTAAACACAGCTCACAGTCGCTAACTTAATATTCTCTCCAGTCAGATACAGCACGAGCATCGTGTTGATACTGGGAAGATTTCTCATCACGCCCACATGCCGCACATATAAATGCATGATTAAATTACAAAATATAAACATTACACAACACAGGCGACAGGTACTTACTTTCTGTCTATCTGTCTTTCTGATATCGTGATATGACACCTTTTTCGCAGACAGATTTACACCGGTATTATCATGAACAATATGATATGGCACAGCCTTACTTGGGTCTATTTTTTCCCTTGGCTGTGTTTCTTAAAACTGCAAATTAAAATTATAATCTACTCACTTTAAACCCCCAGTAGGTCTGAAGCCTCCAGTGTTGCCCCAGTTCAGTGTTCAAACACAGTTCATATAATCTTCAGGCCTGCCCCACTTTGATAGGAAAAAAAAGCTTTGCCTTGCACAGGTGAGATTAGGTTTCACTGCACTCGTCTGCTGCCTTTAAAAAAGTTCGTGAAACCCAGCTCCAGATGTCATTGGCCTCGTTGTCATGCTGTGTGGCCACAAAGAACAGGTGCACACTGGGAAAAGAATGGTCTTTGCCGTCTTCTTTGTTCCTGTCCACTCCTGGAGCTGGCCCACCTCCCTCACCCCCGCGTTGGGATTTCCTTTCCCCACTGCAGCTTTATTTCCTGTTGTTGAATTCCTTTTTTCCCACTGCACCTCAGAGAAAGCGGAGCCTTACAGTGCCAGGTCCTCCTGCCTGCTCTGCGAAAGTTCAGGTCAGCTTGTCAGCCCCTCCAGGAATTTGCACGATTTGTATTTATTTATTTATTTTGAATTCAAGCGAGCCGAGCAAATGCTGCAATAGCCTGCAATTTTGACCACACCTTTTACACAGAAATCCTCTCCCATCCTAACTTTAGTAAATATCGGCAACCTCGCTGCAGTAAATTATCTGATCAAAGACTTCATCAGCCAACAGGTCCTTGCAAATGTGACTCATATTTTCGTCAGTCTTCGAATCGTTCTGGAGAAAACATTGAACATCACCTTGATGTTCCACTGTAACAATATTTTTGTCTATCAGAGAAACTGTAATATCCTAGAGAGACTGGCCTCCAGCTTTTTAACTGATAGACTTGAATCCCCAGCTCAGTACACCCTCTTTGAAGAGTCTCTAATTACTGACTAAAGCACCTGGATCTCTGCCAGATCTTACAGACTGGCTCAATGAGCCCTGTTGATACTCGCTAGAAGATTTTGAGTTTGGGACTAACCTCTCCCTGAACTGCCTTCTGTGTATGTGCCTTTCTGGCTGAGACATTTGTGTCTGTATGTAAAAGCAGCGGTGATGGGATAAGATCCTGGGCCAGTAAAGGCGTGCGACACTCGAGAAACGGGAACTTAACCACTCAGCCACCTGTGAGCGTAAACTGCTCTCTTTGACTTGTGTCGAGCCGTGTGATACGGCGTCACAGCTGTAGCAGGAAGAGAGGCAGTTGTACATACATGATGAAGCTACGCTGTAAGCTCATATAAATCCACTGAGCTGCTTTCAGTGTGATATCACCATGCGTTCCTTTGTAGTAATGTTGCCGTAGTTGGGACTTGTGTTTGGCCGTAGAGGGACAGCGTTATGTTCGTGTAACGAAGGAGGACAGAGCCGTGTGTGGGCGGGTGCCGTGGGAGAGAGAGGCCTGGGCTGACTGTTAGATGGAAACATTAACTGACCAGCCTGTATGTGAACATTAACCCAGCTCTGCGTGTGAATGGTCTTGATGGAGGGGAAATACGTGCTATTTTCCATTTTCCGGAGCCATTTATAAAGGAAATGCTATCTGTCAGCTGCTGGGCTCCTGATTCTGTCACCAACTATTAAAGAACTCCCCGAGACTCTATTTGCAAAATGCAAACTGGAAAAGTCTGTTTTTGCAGCCCTGCCTAGAGACTGGAGGTTTAGACAGTCTAATCAGTATGAAATGTGAGTTTAAAGGTGAAAGTTATTACCCGGCATTTCTAGTTTTCAGGTGCTCTGAAATGGAGAGTGAACATTTTGTAGGAAATGAGAGCTGTGATCTCATCTGCACTTTATTGTACTGTAAAGTATCATGGTGCATTTCACAGACTGCGACTGGCATGCTCTGTTGAGGATGATTGCTAATTCATCGATAACCTTGGGGCTCTGTTGAGGAAATATATTCATGTCCCTCATTTGCTTTTATTTTAATTGCTCGGTTGAAGAAAGGTGGCAGCTGTTAGGTCAAAATACCAGCTCTCTTCTCTGTGGAAGTACATATTGCTTTAAACAGGTAGAAAACAGAGCATTATGATCAAATTTACACTAAAATAATGGGTGATCGGCGTGCTTAAGATAGTAATTTCAGAGTACTTGTGGAAATGACTCAACAATAAATACATCTGTAGCAATCAACTATAAGTTCTCCTCCACAGAGAGTATAATAAAACAAATTGCTTACGAAGATAATTGTCCTGCTTTCATCAAGTTACTGTTATGTCATGGTTAACTTATTTAACCTCTTATTGGTCTGAATGGTTAGTTCACAAAGAATCCTTATCCTCTATGTCTATATTGACTTCAGTTCAGTTCAGTTCAGTTGTGTTTGTATAGCGGCAGATCATAACAGAAGTTACCTCAAGGCGCTTTACAGAGACCCAACAGATTTAGGCTATATTACATAAAGACTTAGGCGGTGTGCTCTGATAGATTATTTAGAGGGAACTTGCTTCCTTGTGTTTTTTGCGTTTTTTTCTTTTGTGTTTTTGTTTCTGAGCACTGTCGGCGGCATTAACATGTGGGGGGTTTACATATCTGTGGTGGACTACACAGTGTCAAAGAGGGTTTCGGCGAATGCAAGGAGCAGGCAGGTGGCTGGTCTTCATGACTTGCTGCAAGTATTTAAACTGTGATTAAGTGGTGTTGTTGTCAGCCATGTTTATGTCTTGTCCGCAGTCTTGTCTGGAGTGTTTACAGAGGTCATTTAGCCGTCCATCTGCACAGGATATACGGTTAGCATTCTATGTCTGGTTGGGACGACAGGGTGCTGTAGCTGTTAGTGAGGCTGTCTTCTGTCCAACAGTGAAAATACAGATTTTCCCTGGAAGCAGCTAGCACATTATTATTATTTAAGAAATTTTAAGCTGGAGATAGATTGGCAGGAGCAGCTTCGTTGCCTGAAGCACCTATGAAGGTACAGTTTATTTCCAAGAAAAACAAAGTGTTTTTCACGACCATTTCACAGCCAACTACAATCTAATCAGTGTAAAGAAGATGAGAAAATGAAAAGAGGGGAAATTGTGGAGACTGTCCTGCGTCCCATGAACAGTATGGTGTGAGAGACAAACAGAGTGTGTTTCTAGCTGACTGGAAACTACATGCACCGGTGCATAATGAAGCTGAATTTGGATGCCGCATACAACTCAATCTTTGTCTCGCTCACCCAAGAAAGCCTCTTGTTTCAACACTGCTGTTTTCTCCACAGATGGACTCGTACATCAGCACAACTCCCTTTACGGTTCTCAGCTCTCCTGTCAATAATGCTTGAACATACCCCGTAATATTTATTTGTAAGGGAGGGAACTTACTTTGGAGGCTAGGAATATGAATGTAAAACCAATATTTAGCCGTTCAGGACAGGAAAGATACGCTTGAGCAAGTCCCACAGCTTGATATGATGGCATTTTAATACGGTTTGACTCAATGCCATGCAGAGCAATGCAGAGTTCATTTGTTATGTTGTCCTCATTTCAACTCAACTTGAGGTGCTTGAGGTAATCCACATTATGCAGCTAAGGCACAGACATTTCAGTGTTTCTACTGTAAATCTATTACTTTAAGGATCTGGACAAGGCAGCTTTGTGTTTCTACTGAAATTTCTTAGCACCGGCACATTTACAACATAAACTTCTCAGTGTCTCTGGTGTCTGACATCCTTTCACCAAAGGGGAAATGTCACCTATTGCTAGAATATGAATATGTATATTCTTTATAAGATATTTAGCATCTAGAAACACTATGGAATTGTTGAATATCAGAGAATAAAATAAAATACAATTACAGGGTATATCCACTTATTTTTTTTTTGGTTTGTGGATTATAGTGCGATATTTAGTATGCCGTAAAACGCACTAAACTCAGATGCATCACTCACCGAGTAAGTAAGTCACTCAGTGCGTCTGTCAAAGGATGAAAAAGCCGAGCGAAATTATCAAGAGCACCTGAAGTCTCGGCAGAATTTCAGTTGCGTTTGACAGCTTCAGATGACTTTGAGCACATTATCGCTTCACAGCCTCTCCAGATATTCCTGCGTCACGTCAGTTCAGTCTGAGATACAAAACTGCCATTTGAACGAGAAGACGTGGTCTGCGTAAGCGGTTCAAGGGATTGAAGACGCTCCGTTGACATCGCTACACTTTTTGATGAAAAAACTGGATCAGTGGGCCTTGCAAACCCCTACTCGGATTTCTTAACGGGTTTTTACTTGCGCAAAGAGATCGGGTAAGGACGACTTGGGGGTGTAAAAACATTACTCTGTTCAATATGGTCACTGAAATTGAATGTATGTCAGAACTGCAATTGATGACATACTGAAATGGGGGAAAAAAGGGGGGAAAAGTCTGCCACAGCCTGCTTCACATTAGTCTAGCGCCATGTGGTAGATAGAAAACTACCTGCCAGACCCTCTGAAGCTGAGGTGTGCATCTAACATGTAAACTACTTTTTTAATAATCCGATTCCTTTGCCTTAACCTGGTTACTCAAAGTACTCTGTGAGGACGAAGCAAACAAAAGAAAGAATCACAGAGGTGTCAACAAATCGACTATTCTAACTGTCAAATTGAGAAATCCCGTTCGAAAGACAATGGAGACGATTTAATGACCG
>OMLB01043660.1:0-17725 GCA_900302555.1 Myripristis jacobus | reverse complement strand
GACAAATCCACCATCAATCTGCAGTTTGCCAGCCGACAAGCCTGCAAAAATAAAAAATAAAAAACGCTTGCATTACAACATACCCGCCAGCAGGCCTCAATAAAAAACCTTTGCCATCCATATCCTCTGCGGGTCCTGTGGGTCATCCCTCCTCTTGCTCTGAAGCTGCAATGCTATTTTTTCCTGAGCTGGGAGAAAACTTCCTGCTAGTGACCACACTCAGCACCAAAATTGGGGTAAATAGGGCTAATTTACTGCATCTTGGGTACAGACGGATGGGATTCTCTTTTGGTGCCCCACTTTGTGATATAGGTTGTTAAAATGGATATATTTTCACACAATAATCTTGCTCTCTCTTTGATGAGGTGAAGGCCTGTGACTTGATTATGTTTTTTTCTGTTTTTCTACTGTAAATTACAGTGTATTTTTATGAGATTACAGCTCCGTCCTAATTCCCTAGGTTCAACCGAATGACTACTAAGGGTCTGATTTATTAAAATGAAACCGGCGAAAACAAGCACCAGAAAGTGTGTCAGTTTCTTTGGAAACCATTTGTGGCATGTGTGGGCTTGTTTACACCAGCTAGGTGGAAAAAACACACACACTCCCATCACTTTGTGAGATAGTTTTGATCATGGGATTACAATTTGAGTGTTATGCAGAACGGTAATGCCTGCCAGTGCCTTTGTTTATGTTTTGATTTTATTGGAACAAACAAGTTTTCACTCTCGATTTGACTGACTGAGTTTATAATTATGTGTAAAGACACCATATGTCAGCTAAGCATGGACTAGCAACATGGTTTGAATCTAACTTTGTTTGCTGCATAATTGAACTGTGTTTGTAGCTATGGGGGAGATCCAAGAGTTGTAAAGGCAAAATTCCTGGACCAACTCAAAAGACACACTTCAAGCACCCATGTATGTATAATTCATACAGTAAAATGAAATTAAATTTTGCTGTTGTGTGGTTTATTGTCTGGGAGCAGCGATGGATGGATGGCTGCCTTGGACAGGGGGTGGGTTGCAGGCCTGGATGAGTCTCCTCAGCGCACCGTGCAGCTATGCCTGGTAGAGGTCCAGGCTGCCATGGAAACACCGGCAGCTCAGTGCCTGGCCAGTTTGATGCTTTCAGAGGACTTCAAAGCTCCAGTACTTTGTTTACTGTAACCCATATGAGAGCAGTATGGACTAACCAGATGAGGGGCATTTGTTTGTTTTGAAGATATCTTTGCTTTCCACACCTCCTCTCTGCGGATGCTGGTTACAGACACAGAGAAGGGATGCGCAATAAAACTTTCCAAACTTGCAGCAGAATTAATTGGTTAGAGCACACACCTAGTCCCTGTGCTCCATATGCCTTGTCTGCATTGTCTGGTTGTTTTTTTTTGTGTGTGCGTGTGGTTGTGCGATGATTGTTTGGAATGTACTTTATAAATAAACTTAACTTGACGCACAAGCAGACATTTTCAAAGTCGAGGGAGCGCTGAAACCCATCCCGAGTCATTAGCTGAGTTGTTCACTTCTTCAAAGCTAAGTCAATTTAGATTCCAACTTTTGCATCCATTAGACGCATACAGAGAAAAGGGATGCCTGCTTTTATCTGTTGCAAAGCACTACACAGTCTCAGAAGTCTGCTTTACACTTGAGGAAACAATGGATCCATAATAAACTTGAGTGCTGTTTTGTCCCAGCCTGTGGTGTTTTGGATTCGGCAAAAAAGATCTTCACTGGGATCTGACGTTCACTCGACATTTGATATAATATAAACATCTCTCTTGAAAAGTTACTTCTGTGTGGACATTACAGAGGACTCGCCTGTTTGGGCTAACGGATTTACTGAAGCATTCGAGCTATTTTCCTCATATGTTGTTGGGTAGAATGTGTGTGGTCTTCTTGTGTGTCTGCCAAGCTCACAAAGCGAGCCTGGCTCTTTATCACCGTCCTGTGTGTGTGTGTGTGTGTGTTTACAGGTGTGCGTATGCTAGATGGGGAGGTGACGGACGTGGTGGAGGCCCAGTCTCTCAGTCTAAACCCCCAACACATCCACATCTACAGCGCCAGCTGGGGCCCAGAGGATGATGGGAAAACTGTCGACGGGCCTGCCAAGCTCGCCAAGGAGGCGTTCCTGCGCGGAGTTACAGAGGTTCGTGTGCGCTTTTGTGCGACCATGGTCACAATTTTCTGTTCTCAAGTTTTCCACCACCATGGGGAACAGAAATTGTTATTTACTGCCTGTGCGGCTTGCTTTTCACAGTCACTAATTGAACTATTGAAGCATAAGAGGACACAAGCGGGTTGAACAAAGCGCTGCACTTTTTGACCCTGCAAATTATGAATAGAGGAGAATTTGGAATGGAGCTCGACTAAAATCTACCAGAGAGGAAAATCTTAGAAAATGAATAGAAGCAGCATTGAGAAATTAAGCATGGCAAGATTTTCCTTTTTTATTTATTTATTTATTTTTTGAAATTCATTGCCGTGTGAAGGGAGCTTTTTAGAATGCCAGCTCATCTTTTTGTCTCTCAGCTAAGAAAAATGCGATTGTACAGCACGAATAGTTTTGAATGGGACTCGAGCGTCCTCAAAACGCAAATCAAGGTTGATGACGCAAGCCTCCAAACGCAGGCGCATCCGCTAAATAATAAATGAGCATTGAGGCGTGGAAGTTGAAGGGCTTCGTTTTGAACAAAGAGTCAAATGGCAGGACGACACCGGCACCAGCACCACTTAACTGGATGTAAACCCAAAGGGGATCTTGTACAGATATCATAACTATCATGTAATCAATCTTGTCCCTGACAGCAGCGCTTGTTTAAATACAAGCGGCACGCTGGCCCAAAAGAGTGTGACAGGTATGTAAATTAACAAGTGCACAGGACTGATAAGCATTCAGATCACGCCCCGGGCTTTCACTTCTGCTCTCCATGAATAAGCACATCCATCTCGCGAACTCTGCGTCTTGATATAAAGCAATTGGATTCTCGGCCCATGCCATAAAGGTGATTGGAGGCACTGACACAGACTACAAAGATAATTGTCATAGTGACAACGCTGTCAGATGGTGGTGTGGGTGGCACATCGCTTGGGATTGATCAATACAGCGGGACGGTGCCACTCAGTACGATAAAGCGGTTCTTAGATAAGTCATTGCACTCTGAGTTCTGAGAGCTGGATGATTTATTACGCTGATCTGTTGACGTATAGTCCCTTTTGTGTTGTCTCGCCGCCACGGGACATTTAGCTCTTTTTCATTCACTGAGTGGCCACGCCGGCTTCTGTGATGTATGTAGCGTTTTAATGGGCCCTTTTTGAAATGAGCCCTGTAATGAATTTGCCCTTTCATCATCGGAATCCCTATTAGATTGAAAGGCATTTTGTCCCATGCATTCTGTCGTTATCATTAGTGGTGCTCATCTAGTTAAGGCATGAATGAAAGGGCCTGTGGCTGTCGCGTTTCAATTGTGTTTTGTCTCTCTCTCTCTCTGTCTGTTTGTGTAAACGTACGCGCGGCAGGGTCGCGGGGGGCTAGGCTCCATCTTCGTCTGGGCCTCTGGAAACGGAGGAAGGGAGAAGGACAGCTGCAACTGTGACGGCTACACCAACAGCATCTACACCCTCTCCATCAGCAGCTCCACCCAGAATGGCAACGTTCCCTGGTACAGCGAGGCCTGCTCTTCCACACTGGCCACCACCTACAGCTCTGGCAACCTCAACGAGAAACAGATAGTGAGTTGCCGTTGTCCACAGAGACACGTATATAATCAATAATTATAGCATAAATGCACCACATTGTTTTCTTGGGCGATTCTGCATTGACGCAGGAGGCTCAGTAATCAATCTTTTCCCCCTAAAATACGAATTTTATTTTGATTTGTTTCTATTCGCGGAACTCATTCAAGTTGTAGCCTCAGAAACCGTGTTAAGCTGATCTATTTACAGAAGGCAAAACAACAGCCCAACCTAAGAA
Source organism: Myripristis jacobus (assembly GCA_900302555.1). Taxonomy (NCBI): domain Eukaryota; kingdom Metazoa; phylum Chordata; class Actinopteri; order Holocentriformes; family Holocentridae; genus Myripristis; species Myripristis jacobus. The sequence continues at coordinate 13,756 of OMLB01043660.1, read as the reverse complement.
CCCTCAAACAATTGTGAAAGTCGCCTCCCAGTTCTGTTTGAGCCAAGAAAAATCACAAAGTCTGTTTGAAGATTTACCGTCTATCTTGACATGTCCAGATAGACGGACCGATTTTCAGGTCATTTTTTCCTCCTTTTCTCGTCACATTTTTCCCCATGAAAGACATCAAGTGAATGCGCTCAGGTTTCAAAGGGAGTAAATACACTGAATTGTTGATGAGAACTAGTCAATGCATGAATAGTCAAGATTTATCAGTAATCATTAATAATCGTTTCAGAATTTGATCAAATCAGCAGCAGGCTAAATCTCCCCAAGCCCAGCACATGCACTGTGAGCGCACACCATCAAACAGAGGATGACTCTCTCTCTCTGCCTCTCTCTCTCTCCCCCGCACAAACAACAGCACATCCTGCTGTGCCTAAGCCTGCACGAGGATGGCAAAATAGTAGCATAGTGAGGGAGATGATTACAAATCGAGCCTCAAATTGTTTTTCCTTTTTAACACGCCGAGTGCTTCAAGTCAGAGCCTTCTGACATTATACATGTTATACAAGAGGGCGGCACACTTTCACCACCGCAGTTGTCTTTTAAGACAGCAGGATTGTAAATCAAGCAAGTCATTGAGTTGTGATTTACTCGCAGGCCGACAGAATATGAAAATGCTGAGAATATCATGAAATCATCAGCGTCAATTTGCGATATTTCTAAATGCGCTCAAAATCCCAGTTGAACAAATACGCTATATTAGACGCATTTACAGTGTTATGTACTTCTCACGCTCCTTTAGTTCGTTGTACAATTTGCTTCTGCAGCTTTTATTCCCTGTCCCGTCTCTTCCACCTCTTCTGCGCGAAGGCTTATCTCCACAAGATGTCCTCTGCATTCTTGCTCCCCTTTTCATCCGCCGTTGGGCCATCTAAATAGTTATTGAATTGTGAATTGCCCAAACTCCATCTGGCAATCTTTTACCGCTTAATAGTCCTGTCACAAACACAAAAGCTCAAACACATGCGCCCGTACAGCCGCACACACACACACTCACACACACTATCTTCCGCAAACATACAGTCTAGCAGCCAAACCCACTGGACAGACAGCTACTGACATCTCCCTGACATGTGGCTGGTCCCTCAATGCCTCAGTGCTGCACTCATTTAATTGTCCTGTCACTCATGAACCAGGGAATGAAGGGGTTGAATAGAGCAGAGAGGGTCAAAACTCTTGGATTATGCAGGACAGAATATCTTAATACACACTTAGTCTTTTTTTTTTTTTTTACAGTATACATTATCCATCTGTTCCAGTTTAGTGGCAAAGGATGGGAAGCTCCCACATGAAGAAGAATGGAACCGCGTTGGCCTTTAGAGATAATCACCTAGCCCATTTCTTCTGCTGTTTAGCACCTTATCCGAAGAAGAAACCCCAAAAGTTACCAGAGTTTTTAGATGCTTCTGTAGCTCTTGCAGGTCAATAAATTGATGTGATGTTTGATAGATTCTAGCTGCCTATCGTATTGCCTATCATATCACTCTCATGCACTTCCCTAGAGTCATCCCCCCTTGTGAAAGCGCACTCACAAAGTCTTTATCTTTCAAGAAATGGGTTTTGCGGAGCGCCCCGGCCTCATATTCACACACTTACCGAGACTCATGAACCGTCCCGCGCAGCCCAAGCGTTCTACAGTCGATCGCCGAGCAGAGCATGGCTTATTCATTTTCCTGCCTGAGACTTTCTAGCCGGTCTATCGTGGGGATCTTTGGCTCACGAGCCCGCTTCCTCAACCATTAGGCGACTGCAGCTCCAGCGAACGTGCGCTTAAGAGATTCAAGAGAAAGAACCTGTGGGGAAATGAAGGTTAATGCTCACTTCAGAGGAGGGCAGGTCCAAGTGTTGACGTTGGCACCCGCGCTAAACCAAGCGATGACAGTCAACGATATCTTGAGAATTAAGGTTTTGTTTAACGCGCAAACACTGGAGCAGCACAAGTAGGTCAGGAATTAATGATGCCGGGGTGGATGGACCGAGGCTGTGAAACTGAATAAGCAGAGGGATAAGGTATGGGTGACAAGTGTTTAAGAATAATACTAGGAACTACATGAATGCGTGCAGCTTTTATATAGTGATTGTGTTTGTGAGAGCTCTACAGACAAATTTCAAGCCCTCCTTTGTCGTCTTCGTCACAGGTGACTACAGACCTCAAATCAAAATGCACAGACTCCCACACCGGAACGTCTGCCTCCGCCCCCCTGGCCGCCGGGATCATCGCTCTCGCCCTGGAGGCCAAGTAAGTGCTTCTCGCCATTGTCCTGAGAGTCTCACCGAGCCACTAAGCTATTAAACTCGGTTCTGGAGTAAGAGCTGGACGACCAAGTGTCCGTGTGGAGGGCCGAGAGCCAAGCGGCTTCCCACCGCAGCCAAACAGGACTGCACACTGGGTGATATCATTCATTACGTCTCTGCTTGAAGGTGTGCTAGTAAAATCAGCCAGTGCCTCCCGTTCTCCAGCTGCATTCTGCCGGGTTATTTCTGCACTTCATCAGAATAGTCATTTCCCATTATTTTCACGGATTGAATAATTGCATTTTTGTTGAGCAGATTAATTGATACTGTGGAAAACGTGATTTAACATGCTCACAATAACTGGAAGAGTAATTATTAGCAAATTACAGTAAATGCATGTTTGTTATCTGGACCAACGTAAATGTATATGGCATATGGCGATGAATTTTATAACCACAAAATGGCCATCTAGTAGTAACAGGTAAATAGATCTGTGCTTTTTTGTATGTAGACCGCGAGTTGCCTTGCAGTAAATGAAGCGTTGTTGTGCTGAATCTGGCATTAACTGCCAGCGCCGCCTGTCTGTGCATCACCTCTGGTTGATTATACCACTTTATAAATGACTTTTTAGCCCCTCTGGCTGACAGAATTCCTCTACACATTTCCAAAAAAAAAAAAGGCATTATTTGGTGCTACCTCTAATCATTCTGACCCAGTCACACAGCACTAATGGAGGGACAAACATGAGCATTAGAGCAGTTCTGAAAAGGCAGTGATTAGTCTTGTGCCAAAACAGAGGAAGCCGGGAGAAAGGATTGCAATTAAGGACAATTTTGAAGAGAAAGTGATTAAGTAAAGCTGTTAAATAATCCAACATGCCTGTGGATACTTAAGTAACATCAGGAAAGTAAAACTATGGGTGACCCGTTGCATCCCTTGTTTTGTGTCGTTTTGCCTACTAAACGCCTGCACGTCTGGAATCACGATAATCAGCCTCAGGTCTGTCAGGTCTCCTGACTTTAAGACTGACATTTTACTAAAGCACCCATTTCAGTTCAAACACGCTCTGACCTTAAGATTAGATTAAGATTAGATAAGATTTGGGACAGTGTGCTTATGATATTTCACTGCATACATCTGTTGTTGTCCTGCTGATTAAGACCAGAGGATTTTTTTTTTTTTTTTGCCAGATGTCTGCTTTATCTCTTTAGTTTTCCAAGTTGATATTAAGCCACATTTTTACTGTGTGTGCATGTGCACTTCTGTTCCAGTAAAAACCTGACCTGGAGGGACATGCAACATCTGGTAGTCCGAACTTCGCATCCTGCCCACCTCCTTACCAATGACTGGAAAACCAACGGAGTTGGCCGCAAAGGTACAGTTAATCCTTCCATTGGCCGAGCTCTGCTGGCCATCTCCTTCTTCCTCCGCCATCTGTGGTTTGTCAGTGCCATTGAGACTGATTGATATTATATCATGCATCTATTAACCTAAATTGTCCTACATTCATTAAGTGATTACACATGCAAGGCCTTGAAAGTTGAGAGAGAGGTTTGACAGGTTGTACAACAGGGAGCGTACTATAATTCAGTTGTGGAGCTTGTTTATTAAGTTGAACTTGGATAGTGAAGATGTGGCCTTCAGCAAACCAGCGTTAACGTGTCCGCCGCTCTTCTCTCTCTCTCTCTCTCTCTCTCTCTCTCTCTCTCTCTCTCTCTCTCTGTGCAGTGAGCCATTCATATGGATATGGCCTGCTGGATGCCAGTGCGATTGTGGCCTTGGCAAAGACGTGGACGAGTGTGGGGCCTCAGCGTAAATGTGTGCTGTCCATGGTCTCTGAGCCTAGGTGAGTATAGTGCATACACACACACACACACAAACACACACACACACACAAACACATACCCTGATACTGTTTTTTATCTGGTTTGACACTGATAAATTCAGCTTATGATTGGACTGTGATAAAGCACCTTGGTCTGAAATAGGCCCCAACGTTTCAGCGGTGAGACGCATGGAGAAACTAAGGAGGAGCTGGTTCGTGACATTGTGGGTGTGAGAGGTGCTCATGTGTGACTGAGCCGTCATGCTCCGCTGTGATGACACATCACGGCTTCATTTTGAGCTTGGCGCTGGGTTGCTCGCTGAAATGCTCTGTGCAGTTTATGTGGCTGCTGTTTGTGTGGCTGCATGTTGTGGTAGGGGCTCAAAGTGCATGAGTGGGCATTTTAAAAAGAAATAATCAGAACAGGATCGACCAGGAGGGGACTCTATTATCCGGCCTCTCTTTGTAATATTTTCCTTCACAGGGTATGAGCTCTTTCTGATCCTCTACAGATTCGCATTTTTTGTTGTTGTTCTTTTGTTTAGACTTGTGCATCTGCGCTGCAAAACAGTCTTCATCTCACATTCTCTTCTCGAAATCGAATCTTGTTTCTCTTAAAAACAGTGAAAGATCTGCCGGTGACATAATCCCACTTGTGTCCAATGCAGCTCCACTTGTTTCAGGATTTTTTCTGGGAAGTTGGAATCACTATAAACAAGGCAGAATAAGAAGGAAGAAATTTACGCTCGATACAAGAGAATTCTGGAGATAAGCTGGATTATCTCATCTCACTGATCGATTTTTTTTTTTACCTTATTTGAAGAAAAAATGAAGAAAAGATTTTAAGGCTGATTATGAGTCTAATGACTTGTAAAAATAGATTTTTTTGCAGCATTATACTGTGTACATCGTTCATAAAAAGAGCACCGACATCATCAGTCACTTAAAGAGATAATCATGTAAATTCAGAGACGAGCCTGCTCTATAAGCTTCTTTTTTTTGTTTTTTTTACGACGCTGTATTTCTCTCCCACCATCTTGTTCCTTCCTTCTTGGTGCAAGAGTCCAGCAAGGCCTCTCATCATCTCTTTATCATTCTGTCTTTCTCTCCCTTTCTGCCTCTGGGTATGAAGCCCTCTCTCATACTCTGTCTGGGAGAAACTCAGGCCAGATGGTGTTAGCCTCTGGGAGCAGTAGTCAAGTCAGGTTTATTTAATTTACATTTTAGGCATTTAGCCGACTCCCCGATCCACAGTGACACAGAATAAGGTGGGCCTATAGAGGCTCAGTGGCTCTCTCCAAGACTCAGAGATTTACACACAGAATAATGACAGTATACCGAAAAAATACAATCATTTCCACTACAGAAAAATAGAGGAACACATCAAGACAATAAAGGACCTCATCTTGCAACGACTCAGGAATTTTGTTGCTTGGTAACAAGATGCAGTGATGAGCTGGTTCACTCACTACAATTTACCCACATTTTACATTGCAGCAAGCTATTTTGCACATCATGAGGGGGTAGTAAAGATTTCACAACATAACATCAAAATATTTGGCTATCAAAGTCATCCACATGCAGGAGCGGTGCATTTTCATGTTTTCAAAATGTGGAAAAACAGATTAGCAAATTAACCACATGATTTTTTTTATGGTCACTTTGATTAAAAACTATCAAATTAACAACACCATCATCATCATATTCTCAATATCTTCACGTCATTGTTTGCTTTTTTTTCTTCTTGGTTGGGTTTACGGACATCGCGGCTCTTGAATTTGATGCTGTTAGTAATTTGAAAATGATCTGACCCGCTCAGATCACTCTGTCCAGCTTCAAGTCATCAAAACATAACAGTGCTGCTGCTTTGAGGAAAACTAATGTGGAGGACTTTATTACGGTGATGGAAAACTGGAGTGAAGAAAGTCTCTATTGTAGTGGAATGAGTGAAAACCAATGGCTGGATAAAAAGTTAGGAAAATCGATATTAGGAAAAGCTTGGCAGAAACATGAAGTATATATCCATTTGTAGATACTACACTAAACATACAGAATCACTGTTGCGGTCTTTCATCACAACCAGCACCGTATTCAGCTGAGAGCAGATGGTAGGCAGGGTGAAGCAGGTCGGGGGAGACGGGACATCTCCAGGGTCTTGCTGGATCAGTGAAAAGAGGCTTTGTAGAAGACAAACTGCTACACAGCAGGCGAGTAATATCTACAAGTGTCAGAAAAGGTAGGCAAAAAAGGCAGAGGTCTGTAATTGTAGAGGGATGTTTGCACAAAACTCCTGGAAACATGCCTCTAGCCACGGAAACAAGCCACCAGGTTGGTTCACAAATGCAGTGGAAATGAACAAACTATTTTTATATTTTCAGTTGTGTATGCATACTCCACATCCAAACAGCTACCTAGACGGTGTTGGGGGTAACTTAGTACACGTAGTAGTATTATTACTGTTGTGAGTAACGGGAGTGTGACAAGTTAGTCTTGATAATGGAGTAACATCATTGCAGTTCCTGTTACCAGCTGACAGACAAGCATTTGAAAAGCTTCTGCTCCTGTTAATGAGATATGACCGATACTTCAGCACGAGTGCCCGGGAGGTCGTGCAGTTATTCATTTTAATTGTTATTGTTTTAATAAGCACCTCTCAAAATAATTTAACCCGCGTGTCAATGTTTTGTTTTGTTCTGTTTTTCAAGAGTTTCCACTGTATGCCTGTGGGCAGCTACTGCAGCCCCGATTATGGATGTTTATTTTTTATTTATGTTTAATATCTGCTGCTGTGTTTTAAATCAAACATGGATTTGTGTTTTATATCAAAGATATAGAGAGTTACTAGACATAATTTTGTGTCTGCATGAGTTTCAGTGGCGTACCAGGTGAAAGTAACATTAAAGTAGTGTGTTTTACCTTGTACAGAAATCAATAATATAGTGTAATCATATTATTTTAAATAAGGAGTAATAAGGAATATATTACATTTGGAAAGTAACTTCTCCAGCACTGCTACAAGCCCATCGTAGGATCTTCTTGTGTGTAGATATTCGATGGCATTAAAGATTTTGGAAACAAGCTGGGATTTCTAAATCTCTCCACTTCGTGAAAACTCTGCCTATTATTTTCATGCCGTCCCGATTTCTCCAAAAACTGTCAAAAAGTTGTGCCATCCCAAGGGAAAAGTGCCAAGCAAACCATGTCTAATGTCAAAGCCGCAGAACGGGTCTGTGTGTATGTGTGTCTGTTGATTACACTTTGTTTTGAATATTTATGCTATTCCCATCTGAGACCGCTGCAAAGGTTAGAAGAATTGATTTGGTTCTTTAGTGTGTCATGAAACATTTATCAGACTTAACGTGGAGGCAGCATGTCTTACACCCAGTTTACTGATCACACCGTATCTTCTCTATAATTTGGGCACTTCAGTGCCACTAAAGCTCTTCGCCTTCCCCTAGGCTCCTACTCTGAATTGTTGTGGATGCGTGTAATCTCCTAAGCGGATTTGGGGGGAGTAGAAAGAGCTGGGTGCTTTACTCCTGTGGAGGACACTGGTGCTACAGGACGTGAGACGCTAATCCTGTTCAAGGCCACAAACCCTTTGCCCTTCGAAGTCTCACACTCTGGCCCGGAGCAAAAAGTTAGACTTGCACAGATGTCTGGGCTGCACACTGTTTTGCTTTGGGCATCCCAAGCTAGCTCAAGCAATCCATGCACAGTAGGATTTCAGACGAGGCCGGTGCACAAACCAAAATCAACGCAAACGTGACCGTCTGTTTATTCTCAACACACTGTTTGCTGTGTTTCAGGAACATTGGCAGCCACTTGGTGATTAACAAAAGTGTGGATGCCTGCATCGGGACAGCCAACCACGTGAGCACATTAGAGCACGTCCAGGCCCAGCTCACCCTGTCCTACAACCGCAGGGGAAACCTGGCCATCCACCTCATTAGTCCCATGGGCACAAGATCCACACTGCTCGCACCAAGGTACAGATATGAAAGTACATGCACGCACACAGACTCAGTTCTAACTTGAAGAAACACACACCACTTACACTCTTGCATGTCCTTTCCCTGCAGGCCTCATGACTACTCATCAGAAGGTTTTAACGACTGGGCCTTCATGACCACCCACTCCTGGGACGAGAACCCAAGTGGGACATGGATTCTGGAAATAGAAAATGTGGCTGGGGCCAGTGACTATGGTGAGCTTTCTTATTTTCTGCTACTGAATATCTGAGCTGGTAAATATCCTCTGGACTGTTCTCTCTAGAAGATGAATTTTTCAAAAAGTTTGGGTGAATTAGCCTCCTTGTTTCTTTTTTTGGTTTGTTTGTTTGTTTTTTTTACTCTCCAGATTTGGTTCTTTCTTGATTTCGTTCGACATGATAATGAACATGTGCGTTTATGCATGGGATCTAGAGGTCAGAGTCTGTCATGAGAGTGGAGATCGAGCTGTAGTGGTGTCTGTATTCAGAGCGCCTCCTCTTGTGTTCTCTTTATACGAGCGGGCCGCTGGGCCCCCGGACAGTGCAGCAGCAGCCCTCCACAGTACATCTGGACGGAGTCTGTCCACCCACGGCTTGATTCTCAGCAGCGAAGAAAATCACCACAGGATCTAAGAACTGTATATGCTGTATGTCTCCCACATCCCCAGTAAGGAATAATTCACTGAGGTGGATGTGCTAGCAAGGCCGCACTCTAGAGATCTGCACCTCATACCCGCTCATTTTAAGGAATGCATTTCTGTCACCCTTTCAGGAAATGCAAAAATATAAAACAAGAAGGGAAGAAACTGCAATTACACTATCCACTCTAGGGAGTGCCAAAGCCTCACTGGTGCAGACAGACGTGCTTTTTGCCTGTGGTTAATTTAAACTTGTTTCTCTCTGTCTGTTTGCCTCTCAGGCACTCTGACCCAGTTCACGTTGGTCCTGTACGGGACAGGCACCGCAACTTCCAGCTCCTCTGACAAAGAGCTGTCTCAGCCTGGCAACGGCAGCTGCAAGACTTTTGACCTGAGGCAGATATGTATTGGTAAGACCAGTATCACTTCCGTTGCTCAGACTTTGTTCCTGTTACTTGAATTACTGTTGCTGTTGTTAGAAGGGGTAGTGAAACTCTGCTTTTGAGTTGTTTATTTCAAATAGGCTGGAAGATTGTCCCGAGTCTGCCTAGCTGCACGGTTTGACACAGTTTGCACACATTCAAATGCAGACCATTCAAGTGTAGGCAAATTTCAGCCTCACTGTGATCTTATTTAAACTATTCTTTCAAACTTCATGTCATTAATTCAACTTTCCTTGTAAATGTAATTTCTTGTAGGTGAATTCCAATAAGGTCAAATTAAATTTGAGCTTATTGAGGTTCCCTTTTTTATTATCTTATTTCAAGTTAATGATACTGGCTCTTCTTGAATTCATATTGCTGTGCACTGGCTTATCCAAGTGCTGCTGTAGGGAAGGTATGAGATACCACTGACTCTGACTGTGCTAAGTTCAAGTCCCACAGACATGTTGTCTGAAACAGTGGCAGTGTGACCCCTACGGGCTGTCAGAGGAACTTACTTGGCAAGGGACTAAAGCCAAAACACAGGATCCCATCAGCAGGCAGAAGTGTACAATAAATTTAGATAAAGATAAACTATCAGGCCTGTTTAAACTTAAAAACGTGATGCATAACTTGTAGACTCAGCGTGTAACCTACGGCACAGTAGCTTCTGTGGCCTAAAAACATCACCATAATGCAATAATGTGAACCAGAATCTGTGTGTTTTAAAGCAACTGACAAACCCCCTGCAGTAACTTAGATTTCTGTGTCTCCTGTTGGTATACACCACTGTTATCAGCTCCTTTCCCCCCGGGCACCCACATTATTTTAATTGCTCTTATAGGCAGTGGTCTGCATCTGGACCTCCTGCATATGGAAATGACTGTGTTGACTTAAACATGCTGCACTCAGCATATAATTTGCAAAGCTTTTCGTCATCACATTTTTAGTAAGCAAAAGTAACTCAAAAGTGAAAATGGGGGTGAGACTTGCACTCCAGTATGTTTTGAGGCAAAGCCAAATTAACATGAAACTGCCCTAAAAATTTCTGTAAATATAAACACTGCAGTGCATGAATAAATGACTGTGTGACTGTGTGTATGTGACATAATGAGGTGTTAATGAGCTCTCTCTGCCACGACTGAGTCCATCCTCCCCTCTCTGGAGTCTGAGCTCATTCGTGGTACAAAGCCCACCCAGCAGCAAACAGAAGACTGCTCTGTGTTCTGTCACTGTTTTGGGTGGTAATTTCGGTTCCTCTGTCCGCTCTCTCCTACAGAGTGCAATGCTGGCTACTACCTCTTTCAGCAGGGCTGTGTGAAAGAATGTCCAGCAGGCTACAGTGTGGGCTCGCAGCCCCTCAACTACACATTAGGAAACTTTGTGGAACCCGCCTCCGTCCTGACTTGCCTGCCCTGCCAGCCCCCCTGTCTGACCTGCAAAAGCCTCAGCCCACACGCCTGCTTGTCCTGCCCCCCTCACAACCACCTGGACCCCGTCTCGGGCACCTGCCTGCACCTCAACCAGATCCAGCGTGAGTCCCCCGGCAGCTTCATGGTGGGCCAGGGGAGCGGCGGCTCGCAGCTCCAGCTCGGCTCTCAGCTGCCCATCACCATCGCCGTGCTCAGCTGCATGGCCATCATCGCCACTTTTGCCGGCATCTTCCTGCTGCTGCAGCTGCGCTCCGGGGCGCTCATCAAGCTGCCCTCCCTCGAGGCCGGCGGAGGCCTGGGCGGGAGCTTCAGCCTCGGGGGCAATAGGGTGGTGTCGTACCGCGGTATCCCCACAGTGTGGGGGGATGAAGGGGTAAATACAGACTCGGAAAACGAAGAGTTTGACGTCCACAATGAGAGGACTGCCTTTATCAAAACACAAAGTGCTCTTTAATGCCCCCACCCTCGTTCACCCCCCTTTTCCCTCTCCCTCTCCTGCTCTCAAACTCCTCTCACCCCTCATGTCTGACCATTCAGGGCTGTGCTACTGTCTCTTCACAGTCTTCTCTGGTTTTATCTCTCATTCCCTTTTCCATCTGTCTTACTGGGTTCTCATCTGAGTCCTGCTTCGGGATCTTGTCTTCCCCTCTTCTGTGGGTGACCTGATGGGAGGCCGCTGTCTCTTGGAGCTTGGGGATGGCCTGAGCTTGCTCTGTTCACACTTGGGCGCATTTCTATTAAACTGGCTCTCTCCCCCCTGTTGCCCTCAATCACTAACAGACAGAGTGTGTCTGTGCAGAGCCCATTTCCCCCCGGCTCCAGGGTTTTTATGTGTCACAATAAACAAACGGTTATTGTTTGCTTTCTTCCTCTTTATTTTTCTTTTCTTTTCTTTTTTTTCTCCATCAGTCTCAGTGCAGTAGCCGGACGAGATTGTTACATTTTGGGAACACAGCTTTGTGTGTGAGCGCGTGTGAGTGTGTCTGTGTGCATGCAAGCATGTAAATCTGGTGAACAGTGTAGTAGAGGCAGTCATAGAGAAGCTGCAGCCGGTCCTGTCACATCCAGGACTTAAACTACAAAACGCTAACAGAGATCTGTGAAAAGGAGCCTTTTGCTCAGATTGGTAAACGGGGCTTTGTTCTGGACAGCTGTTTTTCTTTGTGTTTTTTTTTCAGTTGACATAATCGCTCAAAACCTGTTCAGAACAACAGCCCTTATTCTTACTCTCCAAGTTGTGACTTATCAGAGAAGCAGAACCATCCATCAGGAAGCTTTCTCGGTTTGTTGTGGCGAGACACCGTTTTTGTATCTGCTCTTTTATCTGCACCGTTGCTGTTCCAGGTGTGATGGAGAGGCTTTGGTCCTCTCATTAACACACAGTTTGGAATGATAGAAGAAACTCTGACTCACACAATTAGCGAAAGGCTCCCCATCACTTTTAGAATTGAGCACGGATTGAACTTAGAACAGAATTAATGTAAAAATATAAATTCTCCTGGCTTTTTAAACTCTTAAAGCGTCACAGAGAAAGCTACGGTGAAACGACTGTGACTTATCATCGGCTTTTAGATAAACCCTAAGGCAAAAGCGCCTCCGGGGGATATTTAATTTTACCCGTTTGCAGCATTTGATGTGCTCACATCCTGCAGCTGAGAGCAGCCGCAGCGTGCACAGATGAGACCCAGAAGAATAGTTGACAATTTAACACAAGGGCCTGTCAAAGCGGAGGGGCGAGTCGCCAGCGATTGGTTGTCTTGACACGAGAGCGGCGCGGCGGCGTGGCCTTCCCTTCATCACAGCGAATTAGCACTATGAAGGTCTCGCCCGTGCCTCGTGCCGTAACAGCCGTGTGATTCTCGTTGTGCGTGCGTGCGTGTGGGTGAGAAAGTTTCAGTGTTGAATAGTGCACATGCTGTAGGAAAATGGTGTTGTTGTTTTTTAGCCACAGGGTGAACACTATGGGCCCTGTGAAGTGGTGAATTTTCTTCTCACACTTCAAGCTGCCGGTCAAGCTTTCTTCTCAGCGTCTCCTCAGTTCCGCGTAGGAATCCTGCATTGAGACTTTCCATCTCACCAGCTTCTCCGCACGCTCCCTCCGGCCGCCACCCGATCCGTTCCGAGGATTTGCCAATTAATTGCATTTTGAATGACACTACAATATTGTTTTTCGTTTCCTTTTTGTATTCCTATCTTTAAGGAGGATCGTTTTTAAAGTGATTTTTCTCTTTTCTTTTTTTTTTTTTGGGGCTGCTTATCATTGAAAATCTGCATCTCATAAATGAATCCAGTGTACCCATTTTGGATCTATGCTTTCTCTCTCTCTTTCTTTCTTTCTCTCTCTTTCTTTCTTACTATGTTGACATGATTTTCCATTTTCAGTACAGAACAGTGGAGCTTGCTGAGAGAGGTTGTCATGGTGATGACATGCATACACAATTGCAGCTGCTCATCCTTTCATCTACCTCTCATATGGTTCAGCAATGTTCCACACACTGTATGTTGTTTCAGTTAATGATGAATCAGTAATAGTGATCAAAATATACGTAGGTCAGAAATGAAGCCTTCTCTTTGGAACGTCGTAAGAGCGTAGGGGTTTTCAAGTCTAATTTATGTTTGAAAGGAGAATAAAATAATACTAAAAGACCAGCTGCAGTGCTAGGACTGGTAGGCCTGCAGTGTAAGTGATAGTCCACCCCCAAACTCCATATCAAACCTGTCCTCTAAACATATTGCCTTTTTGGATTGGTATTCACGGGGCGGCACACCTATGCTTTAAAACCTAAAAAAAAGGGATGGGTTGAAGGATTGTCCATAGGTGTTGGCCAGTGTTGGAGTGCTCTTGCTAACTTGAAACTGTTTAGGGGCATTTGTTTTCCGAACCTCTTACACTCAATTTCTATGTGGAACGGCTCCACCTGGGGTTTAAGACATTTTTTTTTTTTTTGGTTTGTTTTGTTTTGTTTTGTTCTCGAATTTCTGTCACTGACAATCAAATCAACAGTTTCCTTGTTTGGGGGAGGGGAAGTTGCACAAGCACACAAAACAAATCAATTTTAATTTATCGACTTTGTTTAGAAACCCTTCTTGGAAGCGATTTCATAAATATGCAGAGGCAAATGCGGTTTAAATTGCAAATGAGTATCCAGAGGTCATCTGCTTATCCA